>AWWV01009214.1:0-10326 GCA_001974805.1 Corchorus capsularis | reverse complement strand
AAAAACCCGAAAGATAAAGATTAAAGACTAACTTAAATTCCTCAAAAAAAAAGAAAAAAAAAGACTAACTTAAATTAAAACCCTGAGAGAAAGCAACACCCCGACTATCTATCTGGAATGCGTCCATAACATAGTAAAATGTTTTTAGAGCATTGCTACATGATCGGAAAAATTGTCCCAAAATTTTGTCCTCCATGACGTGTTGTTGTACGATTGGTTCAGTAAATTGGTCCCACCACTATTTAAGTGGGGTTTTGTTACAAAACATGAGATGACCTCACATGACACATCATTCCGGACAAAATTCTGGTCAATTTTCCTGGACGTTTAGAATTTTTCTTTTATCCCATAGTAATTCAAGGGCAAAAAGGCTATATTATAGAATTGATATATATATGGTAATCGGTTGTAGGTCCTTTACTCAAAAAATGAAACATGATAAAAGAATGGAAAATTCTAAATGTCCAGAAAAATTGACCAGAATTTTATCCCGAATGATGTGTCATGTGGGGTCATCTCATGTTTTGTAACAAAACCCCACTTAAATAGTGGTAGGACCAATTTGCTTAACCAATCGTGTAACAACACGTCATGGAGGACCAAATTTCGGGACAATTTTTCTGGTCATGTAGCAATGCTCAGAAAGAATTACATGGGTTATAAATATTACGAGACAATTAGAATTGATTGGTAATAAGGTCTAAAAAAAACCAAAAAAAGGATTGATAATACTTGCTTTAAAATTTTCGATCCAAATATTGTACGGACAAGACTTTGTATACCGTAGCAATTTTTTAAATCTTTGATCCAATTTTCCGAAGGTTTGATTTTTTTTTTTGGTAAGAATTAAGCCTAACAATGTAGAAATAAGAAGCCTTACATTTCACGATTTTTTAAATAAAAATAAAGGTACTTCACAACCTTTTTAAAGCCCGTAAGTAAAAGAAGCCAATCAAACTTACAAGTAAAGCCTAATCTATGCTATAAGTAAAATAAGTAATCATGTTTTTGGCATGAAAAGATTGGAAGGTTAAGGGAGCTAACTGCTAAAGCTTCCATATTATATATAAGAAGCCACGATGACCTACTTGCAAGTATATATACTGCACCAAACTATATATAAATTATTAATCATCAAGCCCAACAAAACAATTATCTATACTATATATAAAAGTACGAATAAAGGAAAACTTTATGTTTTCCAATTTTACCCTTATTTTAAAATATATTTTCAATTGTACCCTTTTTTAAAAAACATATTTCTAAATTGCCATTACTAAATATTATTTTAATTATTCCATTATTTTTTTAATCATAAATTATTCCATTATTAATTATTAGATTATATAATACGTATATTAAATTATAACAAAATCAATTTGACTTTTTGTTTCCAACATCCTATTTAATTTTGCCTTTTATCTTTGTTTCTAATTGTTGTATTTAATTTTGCTTTTTATTTTCGTCTCCAACGTCCTATTTGGGCTTAGATAATCTAAAACAAATATGCAATGAGCATTTACTTTGGATGGCCCAATTTCAAAATTTTAAAGCGAGGTTATCTTCTTTTTTTTTTTTTGGTAAATAAGGCTTGCATTAAATTAAATCAAAGTACGGTAATAAATTTGACCTAACTCATCAAAAGTGAGTAGGTCTTTAATACAGTCAAGGGGTTCCAATCAACAGCAGTAGGACTCCCTAAAACTATTACAAAATGATGAGCTTCCCATCTTTGCAAGGCCATCTGCACAAGCATTTCCTCCCTAAAGACATGCTTTATCTTAGTCTCCTTGAACTCAGCAATTAAGATCCTGCAGTCATTTATCAAGGGAAGATAAAGTAAGTTGGTAACACTATTAGAAGTGTTTGAAACATCATCAATGACAGTGGAATTATCCAATTCAATCTCAATCTTTTCAATATTGAACAATTTAGCAAGCTTCAGACCATCACGGAGAGCCCAAAATTCAGCAAGAAAATTTGAAGCAATGCCAATATATCGAACACAACCAGAAATCCATAGTCCATTATGGTCTCTAATAATGGCCCTTGCACCAGCTGGACCTGGATTACCTCTAGAAGAACCATCTGTATTGAGCTTAAACCAACCTAGATCAGGTTTATCCCATTTAAACAAGACAGAAGTGGGCAATCCTAAATCAGAAATTTTACCATTCACAGCATAAAACGAGGTTATCAAAATTACATAATGTGACTATCAAAATTTCATAGAGGGGTCAACAAAATTTGATAGAGAGGTTATTCAAATTTCATAAAGAGGTTATCAAATTTTCAAAATGTGATTACCAAAATTTCATAGTGGTATTTTTGGGGAGGTTATCAAAATTTCATAGTATGGTTACCAAATTAGGAAGGTTATTAAACTTTTATTATGGAGTAATCAAAATTTAATGGAGGATATCACAATTTCATATGAAGGTTATCAAAATTTCATAGTTTAGTTTTCAAAATTTCAGAAGAGGGTTATCAAAATTTCATAGTATGTAGATCAAAATTTCATAGGGAGATTAACAAAATTTCATAATGAGGTTATCAAAAAATCATAGGGAGGTTATCAAAATTTGTAGTTATTAAGATTTCATAAGGAGGTTATCAAAATTTTATAGGGAGATTTATCAAAATTTTATAGGAAGGATTATCAAAATTTCATAGCGAGGTTATCACAATTTCATAGTGTGATTATCAAAATTTCAAAGTGCGATTACTAACAATTCATATGGAGGTTTTTAAATTTTCATAACGTGATTATCAATATATCATATGGAGGTTATCAACATCTTATAGTGTTGATTATCAAAATTTCATTTGGAAGTTATCAAAATTTCATAATGAGATCTTCAAAATTCCTTAGAGAGGTTAACAAAATTTCATAAGAAGGTTTAAAAAAATTATAAAAAGGTTCTCGAAATTTCATAGTATCGTTATTGAAATTTCATAGGAAGGTTATCAAAATTTCATAAGGACGTCATAAAAAATAGTGTAATTATCATAATTTCATAGGAAGGTTATCAAAATTTCATAAGGATATCATCAAAAATAGTGTAATTATCATAATTTAATAGGAAGGTTATCATAATTTCGTATGAATATTTCATTTAAACACGTTGAATCACGTGCAACGCACGTGAAAGCTAAAACTAGTACTAATTAAAAGGCCTTTTATTTTTGAGTTAGCACTGCCAAAAGCCTTTCGTTCACAGTATAGTATCATTTACTTTTAAACAATAACACTACTTTTCGCCTATGATCATTATAGCATATATAAATCTCGAATTAAGCTTAAAATAAGCATAAATTGATCATTTGCATGCTTTGAATTTGATGTTTTTTTCCCTTAAATCCTCGAAAGGGAAGGTAATTATAATTATTTAATATAAATAAAAACAAAAAGGTGAAAACACAAATCCTCTTTATTGATCGCACATGGTAAATACACTTGTGTAGAGGACATTATTAATGTTGAAACAGGGAATATTCCTAGTTCTATAAACATCAATTACAAGCAATCCACACAGAGATCGCCATTTATTTTGGATATCTGAATGAATCTTTTCATTTTTTTTTCACCTTTGATTAGAACAATCTGACCCAAATAGCCTGGCTGGGAATGTCTTGATGAACCACATATAAAAGATAAAATCCGCTTGGTGCAAGGTTCCTTGTACTTGGTGTCGTGACATCAATGTTATAAGTTGAGTTCCCCATAGCAGTCACTTTGTCATTTCCAAGAGCAAGCAACCTTTGACTCATAGCGAAGGAATGCGTAGTAAAACTTGGAAAAACCATATTTACTGATATCATGTTTTCAACTACTGTGCCCGGAATTATCACCTGGATGGTTATTAGTTTCCTATAGTTGATACCAGACATTGACTTCGGAGCAACGATTGTGGGTCGTAAATCGTTAAATGAAGCATCCAAATAATCTGGAATAAAAGCCTCTAAGCTTAGTTCGGTAGGGTAAAGGACTCCAGTAAAATTGTAGAATGCATGGGGATTGCTTCCTCCAACTAAAACTCTCCCATCACGAAGTAATGTTGCTGTGGAGTGGTACATCCGAGGAATGGTTGTCGGGTTTTGTGTCTCGAACCGTGACCCAATTGCGTTATCGGGTCGGTACAAGACTGGACTCAGAACAGGGTCCCGACCTTGTTCCCACCCAGCTGAGCCGGAGCCTGCACCGTTAATGATCAAAACATTGCCTGTTGGAAGTATTATCATGTCACTCATGACTCTAGCCATTGGCATTGTCTCCATAACCCATTGGGGGTTTGGGTCGGTTATTGTGATCCTGGCGCAAGTGTTTAAGGCTGGAACGAAGATCTTTTTTAAGGATTGTTGATAAGACCCTTTAGGAGCTCCCCCACAAACCAAAACTTCAGCTTGAATAGCTGCAGCTTTCAAGTTCTTTAATGGAAGCAAGACAGCCGAGCCGGTGCTTGGATAGCTCCGAGGATCACCACCCGGGATTGTCGGATATGTCTTTACGACAAGGTTGTTCACATAATCAAGCAAAATAGCTCGATTGTTTGCGAAAATAAATAAGTTGCCATCAACATTTAGGAACGTAAATGGATACAGATTGTTCTCCGCTCCAACATCATTGGTTTCCGACAAGAAAGGCAAACTGAACGTGTTGGGAGCGACATCCTTAGGGATAAACTCGTAGTTAAATTGTTTGCGTCCACCGACAATAATCTGTCTACCATCTGGCAAAATATGGTTGCTGGCATACCATCTTGAAGCTGCCAAGGCATTTGGAAACTCTTGCCAGTCGCAGTTGTCGTTGCATGGATTTATAAGCCTGACCCTACGATCTCCAAGCGCATTTCCGCCAGTTTGGACCAAGTTACCGTCAGGCATGATAGCTCCGGAAGAGCACCAAACGTCGCTTTGGACTGTGAGAGGTCTAAACGTGTTGGCATAAACATTGTACATAACCGAATGAGCCGTACAATCATTATTGACACAATTCCCATTTGGCAATGACAGGTTCGATGGGCCAAAATCGGTTCTGTCAAACACGACAATACGATCATTCCTAAGGAGTTGCATGTGCATGGCAGAGATACCAATGCTCTTTTGAAGAACCTGCCACGAGCCGCCGGCTGCGGAGGTGAGGATGCGATGGCATGGCTGTGAGGCAAAGAGGAGTTGAAAGAGAAGGATTGTGAAAATGAACGTTGGGGACGACATGTTTGAATTGGGATTAATTGCTCTTAAGTGGCTACTTTTTGCTCAAGTAGTATTGTATGTCTGTATGTGGATTGTGGGGTGAAGCATAACGCTGTCCAATTCCTGCTATTTATACATGTGCTTTGGAGAGTAGAACAACATTGAAGGAATAAACTATGTGGAAAGACTAATCCCACACACGTGAAAGCCTTATTCTTTCGTGAAAACGACGAGTTTCTTAGTTATAATATTTGGGTGGAAGCTGGCTTGGTAGTTGCCTACTTCCATTTTGGATTGTTATTCCAAGCTTTGAATTTGGCTTTTTGTCAGTATATATGATATCTCAGTTTGAAGTTGGATCGATATCACATTTTTTTAAAATCAAATTGTGTGAATGATTAGAAATGAAAGTCATCGACATTAATATAATTTGGTCGTTGGGTACATTTTGCTATAGTACAAATCTTTATCTACTTGATATAATTTACATGATTAACTTTGATTGAATAGTAAGATTAAGTATGATCATAGCTTTATATGTCTACTGATCTAGAATTGTTAATTTGCTTTTGATGGGAAATATTCCTTCTAAGTGTAAGTAACTATATTAATTAAGAATAATAATGGATTCTGAGTTTATTTAACTTGCATCTTTTAGGCCACACGAATACTAGCTAGGAAGGTTGGAGGCACTTTTTTGATTCATGGCCTTTCGAGCTAGCTAGTACTGTTATTCTTTCTTTTCCTGCCTTTGCAACAATCAACTGTATAAAAGGAAGTTTTTTCAGGTCTTGTTTAATCGAACTTAGGTACATTTAATCAAACCCAACGAGAATTTGCAGTTCATGAGTCTAAAACTGTTCTAATTTTCTTGTTCAGAAAATTTCTTTGAGAATTAATCATCTTCTCACCAATTTTTTTTTTTTCATAATAATTGAACTGTTTTGTCGTATTGAAATTAAATCGATCGATGGCTACCAAACTAGACGTGCCTATGAAATTCTATAGTATATAGACAGTTCGATGTACCGGTCATGAATAATTAAAATGTTTGGGAATATTGCATGGGACCTCAATCATGAGCTTTGCAATTCTTTTTCTGTTTTCATATGTTTTATATATTTGAGCCAACACCTAAATTAATTTTATGCTGTTTTGCCCTTCTTACTTCTTGCCATAATTAGTTGTACATAATTAGTTAAGGAGACACAGTACGACCTTCGGCTTTGTTACTTATAATTCTATCCATTGAATGAGATAGAGTTTGACTTTTATTTTTGGGGTGTTTAGAGTTTGACTTCATATATTTTGCAGTATAATAGTATTTGAAGATTCTGAAATATTCTTTTGTTTATTTTGTTTTCACATTGCATTTTACTCGTGTTGCTATATTCTCCCTGATGAATGGGTCTCGGACTTGGATTAATGTTGTGTATGGAACTCATTTTTCTTCATAAGAAAGAAAGGAAAAGAATACACTAGGCCATTGAGCATTTGGTTTGATGGTCGGATGTTGGATTCTTAGTTTTACTGACTAGCTAGGATTCAATGCTTAATAATAATTAATAATAATAAAAAACTTATAGTATCAAGGAAATTAAATAATTATATATCTTGATTAATTAAATTCTTGTCAACTGAACTATATTCGGGTCAGAGGTTTTCTTTGGTTGATAAACCTATCTTAAGGATTAATATTCTGATCAGATTATAGATAATTAGGTGCTGGTTTCTTTCTTAATTAGTTTTGATATTCCCTAGACCCTAGCAAGTAGCAACTATACGAACTCAATTTCAACTTTGAATTCTATACATTGTTAATTATCCTTATAATTAAGTCAAATATTGATAAAATTGAGAGGAATGAAGATCATAAATAACTAAAAAAAAAAAGTTTTGCCTTCATCTGATTGCAATGCCTACGTATTTGATTTGGAGATGTAGCTTTATGCTAATTAGTCTAATTGTCTAAATCATTTCAAGAATATATATAATCATAGGATATCTAAGGGAAATGAGGAAAATGAAAATCATAGGTAAGTAGAGAAAATTACAAGGATTTCTTAATTTGTCACGTTACCGTAAGAAACATCTCCACGATTATCCCTAATTAATTATTGCATTCATGTAATTAGTAGACATGATATATAGCACCCGAGTGGTTAGCTCAACTGTTAGGTGTACCGTGCTTGGATCGTGAGGTCTAGATTCAATCTCATGGAATATGAATTTAGTTTATTTATTTGTTTGTTTGTTTAGTAGGTAGTAGTTTATATAAGATATTTTCTTATAGCACCCGAGTGGTATTTTTTTTCCAAAATTATTTTTAATTAAATCGAAACAAGATTTAGATGCTCGTAAAAATAAATCCTTAAATCCAATGTGGATGAGATTTGGTTAAATGAATACAAATATTTCAAGGATTCTTTATGCCAAAAATCATACAAACTCAGTTTTAAAACTGAGTCAAGGCCCCGAAACACGTTTTTAGCCAAAAATCGTGATGATTAGTACACGATTTTGGCGAAAAACTGATCCGAAAATATTTTGCCACAATACTCATAAAAAAATATATAATTCAATGCCAAAAAGATTGAAGGGTTTTTCATGCTTCTAATATCATTTTCCCATTTTTTCAGAATTAATTTCTAATTAAATCGAAACAAGATTCAGATGCTCGTAAAAACTAATCATTAAATCAAATAAGACTGGGATTTGTTTTGATGAATATAGATATTTCAAGGAGTATTTAAGCCAAAAATCATGCAAAACTGAGTTAGCCAAAATTTTAGCCGAAATTGTTTATCACTGTTTTTTTGCAAATTTTAGCAAAAAACCGTGATGGTTAGTACACGATTTCGGCCAAAAAATTGATCCGAAAAGTTTTTTTATCAATTTTTTGCCACAATACTCAGAAAAAATATATAATCCAACGCCAAAAAAGATTGACAGGCTTTTAACGATTCCAATATTGATTTTACATTTTTTCCGAATTAATTTCTAATTACATCGAAACCAGATTCAGATACTCGTAGAAGCAAATCCTTATATCGAATGTGGCTGAGATTTGGTTCAATAAATATAAATATTTCAAGGAGTATTTGCACCAAAAATCATGCAAAATTAAGCTGGTAATCCGGAACACTGTTTTTTAGCCAAAAACCATGATATTTAGTACACGATTTCGTCTAAAAACTGACTCGAAAATTTTTTCCTCCATTTTTTGCCACAATATTCCGAAAAATATTTAATTCAATGCTAAAATGATTTACGGGCTTTTCACGCTTCTAATATCGTTTTTCCATTTTTTTCCGAAGTAATTTCTAATTAAACCGAAAAAGATTCAGATGCTCATAAAAATAAATCCTCATATCCAATGTCGCTGAAATTTGGTTCGATAAATATAAATATTTCAAGGAGTCTTTGCACCAAAGATATGCAAAATTAAGTCGGGACTCCGGCACGCATTTTACCCAAAAATCATGATGGTTAGTACACGATTTCGGCTAAAATTTGCAAAAACTGACCCGATAAATTTTTCCTCAGTATTTACCACAATATATAGAAAAAAAAATATAACTCAACGCCAACAAAATTGAAGGGTTTTTCACACTTCTAATATCGTTTTCCTTTTTTTAGAATTTATTTTTAATTAAATCGAAACAAGATTTAGATGCTCGTAAAAACAAATTCTTAAATCCAATGTGGCTGAGATTTAGTTAGATGAATATAGATATTTCATGGTGTCTTTATGCCAAAAATCATACAAAACGGAGCTGGGGCATCGAAACGCGTTTTTAGCCAAAAACCATGATGGTTAGTACACGATTTCGGCTAAAAGCTGACTCGAAAATTTTTTTCTCAATTTTTTGCCACAATACTCTGAAAAATATTTAATTCAATACCAAAATGATTTACGGGCTTGTCACGCTTCTAATATCGTTTTCCCATTTTTTCCGAAGTAAATTCTAATTAAATCGAAAAAAGATTCAGAACTCATAAAAACAAATCCTTATATTCAATGTCGCTAAAATTTGGTTCCATAAATATAAATATTTCTAGGATTCTTTGCGCCAAAGATATGCAAAAATAAGCCAGGACACCGGGATGCATTTTACCCAAAAATCATGATGGTTAGTACACGATTTCGGCTAAAATTTGTAAAAATTGACCCGATAAGTTTTTCCTCAATATTTAGCACAATATATAGAAAAAAAAATATAACTCAACGCCAACAAAATTGAAGGGTTTTTCACGTTTCTAATATCGTTTTCCCTTTTTTTCTGAATTTATTTTTAATTAAATCGAAACAAGATTCAGATGCTCGTAAAAACAAATCTTTAAATCCAATGTGGCTGAGATTTAGTTAGATGAATATAGATATTTCATGGTGTCTTTATGCCAAAAATCATACAAAACGGAGCTGGGGCCCTGAAACGCGTTTTTAGCCAAAAGCCATGATGGTTAAGTACACGATTTCGGCTAAAAACTGACTCGAAAATTTTTTTCTCAATTTTTTTGCCACAATACTCTGAAAAAATATTTAATTCAATGCAAAAATGATTTACGGGCTTTTCACGCTTCCAATATCGTTTTTCCATTTTTTTCGAAGTTATTTCTAATTAAATTGAAACAAGATTCAGATGCTCGTAAAAATAAATCCTTATATCCAATGTCGCCGAAATTTGATTTGATAAATATAAATATTTCAAGGAGTCTTTGCGCCAAAAATCATACAAAATTGAACCGGGATTCCAGGACGCATTTTACCCAAAAATCGTGATGGTAAGCACACGATTTCGGCTAAAATTTTGAAAAACTAACTAGATAAGTTTTTCCTCAATTTTTTGCCATAATATATGGAAAAAATATATAATTCAACGCCAGCAAAATTGAAGGGTTTTTTCACGCTTCTAATATCGTTTCCCTTTTTTCCGAATTTATTTTTAATTAAATCCAAACTAGATTCAGATACTCGTAAAAATAAATCCTTAAATCCAATATGCCTGAGATTTGGTTAGATGAATATAGATATTTCAAGGTGTCTTTCTGCCAAAAATGATACGAAACGGAGCCGGTGCCCCGAAAAGCGTTTTTAGCTAAAAACCATGATGGTTAGTACACGATTTC
>AWWV01009212.1:0-65594 GCA_001974805.1 Corchorus capsularis | reverse complement strand
TTATAAATGAGTGTGGATGGTTTCAAAAAAAATGGTTGATGGTAATCTTCAAGAGTGAATTAATGCAATTAATGATATGCAATTAATAAGAGTTTATATGGTGAATGAGGGTGTAAAATATATCTTGATGGTGATTCAAAATTGATTAGGTGGCATCATCTTAATGAGATCCTAAAACACACCATTTTTAAGATGATCCTTATAGAATTTACACCCTTAATTAAATGCTTGTAGATAGTTAAGCGCTGGTTTCTTTTTAATTAGTTTTGATATTCCTTAGTCCCTACTACGAGCTTAATTTCAACCTCGAATTCTATACATTATCCTCAATTTTAAGTCAATTGTTGATGGAAGAATGAAGCTAGTAATAACAAAAAATTGAAAAATTTACGTTCTTCTATTTGACAATGCCTATATATGTATTTAGTAGTGTACATTAATTGTAGCTTATATATGCTAATTAGTCTAATAATTGTCTAAATCAATAAGATAATCATAGAAAATTGCAAGGAATATTTCTTAATTCGTTACGTTAACTTAAGAAACATCACCAGAATTATTCTTATTCTCCGTCAATCAATCAATTTTATTTTTGAGCCTTTTGCTTTGACTAAATTACAAGTACTGTTTTGTTTTTTCCCTATTTAATTGGAGTCCAATATATGGATCGATCCCCTCGAGAAATTGTTACAGAGAGAACAATCCGGTCTCGTCGTTACAAGGCCCATAGTGTGGCTCATATATATTTGTCGGATATCAATCTAAATCCAAAAGTTTAAGTTTACGTGTTATTGGATCTTTCAGGTATATATGTCACTTTTACAGCCCATCCCTTTGTGATGTGGGATGCGACACTCATATTTGAACTCCAAGAAACACAATCTGAACCCGTCACTTTTACAGCTCATCCCTTTGTGATGTGGGAGGCAACACTCACATTTGAACTCCAACAAACTCCTCTCGTTTACATGTGACAGCTTTCCTTGGATGCCGCACCACCAACTCCAATCGAACCTAGCCCTGATACCATTTGTAGAAAAGAGAGCAACCTGGTCTCGTTGTTACGAGACCCACCAGTGTGGCTATATACGTGTCGAACACCAATATGAACCCAAAAGCTTAAGCCTATGTGTTCTTGGATTTTTCATGCCCATCCCTTTGGGATGTGGGAAGCGACACTCACATGTGAACTCCAACAGAAATTAATAGGCTCCATGTAACTGTCAGTCATTCAAACTAAAACCAATCGGCAATAGGTGCAGAGGCCAGTCTGTATATAAGGCACTCAATCATGTCACGCTTATACGATGTGGGATATTACCACTATAACACTCGTCCCCTCACGTGTAGTCCAGATCAACACGTGGACAACCGAGTCTGGGGCAATGGAACAGACCAAAACTCTGATACCATGTCAGGCATCCAACCTAAAACCAATTGACAATAGGTGGAGAGGATCAACCTGTATATAAAGAACTCAGTTATGTCACACTTATACGATATTGGATATTACCACTCTAACAATAACGTGATAATTGATTGATATGTAATTAATCATAGTATAAAGCTACATATTAACCAAATTAAGCTACATTTGTCCCGAGGGGTTACAAGATGTAAATTTACTGCTTTCTGGTTTTGAAAAAAAAAATTAAGCTACATATGTAATTAATTAATCATTGACATTTCAAATTTGAATTTTTTTATTTTTAAAAAAATTGGCTGAGGCATGCAGAAATATTAAATATGATAGCACTCATCTATTGACATCTTTGGACTTCATATTAGTGTTTGGAGTACTACGTACATAGGCCGGGTTTTTTTTTTATTTATTAATCTGCATCTCGGAGCTTTTAATGGTGGAAAAGTAACTTTCTGATGTTACATTCAAATCAAATTCATGTTTCTTTTTTCTTTTTCGGGTTGTCTAGATCTGTTTGTCACTATCATTATAAAATTAAAATGCCAATTATCGGTTCCGAGTCCTTTCATACTCATAATAAGAAAAGATTATAGAATTTATAATATTATATATATATATATATATATGAGAGCAAATAATTAAATGCAAATCCTCTTTATTGATCGGACTTGGGAAATACAATCGTATGTAGAGGACAAACATTAATTAAAAATAGAGACTGCCCGAATATAAAAACCAATATCCACAGGTCGGACAGCTTTTATTTTGGGTAACTAATGAAATCTCTCTTTTTCTTTCATGTTTTTTTAGTGCAATTTGACCCATATGGCTTGACTAGGAATGTCTTGATGAACCACAAACAAAAGATAAAACCCACTCGGAGCAATATTACCTGAACTTGGCATCGTGGCATCAATTTTATACAAAGAGTTCCCCAAAGCTGTTACTTTGTCATTTCCAAGTGCAAGCAACCTTTGATTCATTGAGAATGAATGTGTAGTAAAAGTTGGTGAGACCAAATTTACTGATATCATGTTTTCAACTATTGTCCCCGAAATCTTCACTTGAATGGTTGTTTTTTTCCTGTATCTGACACCAGACTTCAACTTTGGAGCAACAATGGTAGGTCTTATATCGTCAAATGAAGCATCCAAATAATCGGGAGAGAAAGCCTCTAAACTTAGTTCAGTAGGGAAAAGGACTCGGGTAAAAGTGTAAAACGCATGAGGATTGCTTCCTCCTACTAAAACTCTCCCATCACGAAGTAATGTTGCTGTGGAGTGGTACATCCTAGGAATGGTTGTCGGGTTTTGTGTCTCGAACCTTGTTCCAACAGCGTTATCAGGTCGGTACAAGACAGGACTCAAAACAGGGTCCCGACCCTGCTCCCACCCCGCAGATCCAGAGCCTGCACCGTTGATGAGCAAAACATGACCATTAGGAAGCAATTTCATGTCACCCATGACTCTAGCCATTGGCATAGTCTCCATAATCCATTGTGGGTTCGGGTCGGTTATTGTGATTCTAGCGCAAGTGTTCAAGGCTGGGAGGAAGTTGTTTCTCAAGGATTGTTGAAAAGATCCTTTGGGAGCTCCGCCGCAAACCAAAACTTCAGCTTGAATAGCTGCAGCTTTGAGGTTCTTCAATGGAAGCAAGACAGCCGACCCAGTGCTTGGATAGCTCCTAGGATCGCCACCTGGGATTGCCGGATATGTCTTGACAACTTTATTGTTCACGTAATCAAGCAAAATAGCTCGATTGTTAGCGAAAATAAATAAGTTGCCATCAACATTTAGGAACGTAAATGGATAGAGATTGTTCTCCACTCCACGATCATTGGTCTCCGATAAGAAAGGTAAATTGAATGTGTTGGCAGCCACATTCTTAGGGATAAACTCGTAGTTAAATTGTCCGCGACCACCAACAATAATTTGTCTGCCATCAGGCAAAATATGGTTGCTGGCGTACCATCTTGGGGCTGCCAAGCCATTTGGAAACTCCTGCCAGTCACAGTTGTTGTTGCATGGGTTTATAAGCCTGACGCTACGTCCACCCTCCACAGAACCACCGGTTTGGACGAAATTACCGTCCGGCATGATAGCTCCGGAAGAGCACCAAGTATCGTTTTGAACCGTGAGAGGCCTGAACCTGTTGGACAGGACATTGTACTCAACCGAATGAGCCGTGCAATCATTTTTGAGGCATTTCCCATTTGCCAATGACAAGTTCGATGCGCCGAAACGGGTTGTGTCAAACATGACAACACGATCATTCCTAAGAAGTTGCATGTGCATGGCAGAGACGCCAATGCTTTTTTGAAGAAGCTTCCAGTTGCCACCGGCTGCGGTGGTGAGGATACGGTGACATGGTTGTGAGGCAAAGAGGAGTTGAAAGACGAGGATTGAAAAAATGAATGTTGGGGACATGTTTGATTGAGATTTTTCTTAACTGGGTACTATTTGTTGAAATGTAGTACTGTGTGCGGTGCTCAAGGGTGTCCAATTTCTGCTATTTATAAATGTCCGGAAGAACATTAAAGGAATAAAAAGTTTGAGACTAATCCCATACGCATTCATGACACATGATGAGAGCCTAATTCTTGTCATGAAAACGACGGTTTTCTTGTCATTGTTATAAAATTAGGGAGGAAATTAGCTGGATATTGGTAGGTAGTTGACTACTTTGGTTATGGATTTTATATTGGTACATGAATGTTATTCCAAGCTTTGAATTTGGCTTATTGTTAATATGATATCTCAGTTTGTACGTAGTTGGGTATTATATATATCTGCCTATTTTTAAAATCAGTCACCAATCATTATTCATCATATAGTCGAACTTGTTTCGAAAATATCATATAGTCGAACTCAATTATTAGATAAAATTTAATTAAACCCCATGAGAATTTGAAGGTTCCTGAGAACTGAAATTGTGCTGCTGAAAATTGGGGTATGTGAATGATCTTCTCACCGATTCTCATAATAATCGAATTGTTTGTCGTATGGGAATCAAATCGTTAGGTACTTCGTACCAATTCAATTCTATACGGTATTACTGTTCGATGGACCGATCGTGAAATATTATCAAAATGTTTGGGAATATTTGAACCAACAACACCTCTTACCAATGATTAGATGTACATTAGCTAAGGGGACAAACTAAATACGACCGTCGGCATAATTTGCTAACTTAATTCTATCCATTGAATGCGACATAAGATATTTGAAGATTCTGAAATAATCTTTTCTTTATTTTGTTTTCACATTTCATGCATTTTCCTCATGTTGCTATTTCTCCTTGATGATAGGTCGTGGACTTTGATTATGTATGAAACTTATTTTTCTTTAGGTAGAACGAAAGAAAAGATTTGATCAGTAGGAAAATAAATTATCACATCATGAAGTCATGATTAATTAAATTGTAGTAGATAGCATGCTGGTTTTCTTTTTAATTAGTTTCGATATTATTCCCTATATTCCCTACTAGAGCTCAATTTCAACCTCGAATTCTATACATTATCCTCAATTTTAAGTCAATTATTGATGGAATTGAGGAATGAAGCTAGTAAATACCAAAAAAATGAAAATTTTGCGTTCTTTTTGTTTGACAATGCCTACGTATTTGGTAGTGTGTAGTTTATGCTAATAGTTAGTCTAATTGTCTAAATCAATAAGATAATCATAAGAAAATTGCAACGAATATTTCTTAATTCCTTACGCTAACTTAAGAAAGATCTCCAACTCATTCAGATGATTCATATGATGATGTCAAATTCATATCAAAACGATGAGGAAATTCATGTATTGTAATTTATGTTATAATTATTATAATTTCATTTTTATAAATGAAATTACATTTTCTTAAAAAAAATAAGAAAGAAAAATCTCCAGAATTATTCTTATTCTAACTAATTTTTTAATAGACATAATATTTTGTCATCACAAGTCAGAACGCCTTTGTTTTTTTTTTTCTGGTTAAAACAACGCCTTTGTTTCATCATGTTTAAAAAGTTCTCCGTCAATCAATTTTATTGCTGAGCCTTTTTCTTTGATTAAGACTATGTTTGGTGCAGCGTTTGAGGGCGTTTGGCCCGATCACCAGCCTAAACGCCCTAAACGCTGAACCAAATGTAACTTTTAGCTATGTGGCGCCTACGTGGCGCCTACATGGCCAATTGCAATCACTCTTGCCGCACAGTACCTAATCTCCCCATTTCAATCTCCCTCACACTAATCTCACAGCTCTACCAAACAGAATCTAAATTAAAAGCACTCCTACGTCCTAATTAACTGAGTATTTAAAAATAAAAGGAAAAAAAAGAAAAAAAAAAGAATTTTGCTACTTGTTCCTCCAATTTGACCTTCCACTTGACCCCATGACGTGTCATTAGAAAATGTACTATAATTTTTAAAATCATGTATTCAATAATAGCCTAAAATCAAGGTATTTACCCTGCAAACTCTCCATATTTATAATTAAGGGTTAAACTTGTTCATAACCTGTTATAGATTTTCCCTTACATAACATTTATTTTATAATATTGGATGTGTCTTGCCGCAGTTGTTATAGCAATTTATAATAAAAACCCAGGTGCTTAACATTTATGAATATGATATACCAATGGAATATTTAGATTAAAGTTAAACATATCCAGTAACCTCTCCTTTGGTTTTGCCTAGAGGAAATTAATATGGTGCCTAAAAGGGATTAGCTCCTTTGAAGATTAATTGTGAGGGGGCTTTATTAGTTATAACTTTGGAAGAAACTATATATATCTGCAATGTTTCTATGGAAGGATTGATGTGATCGGATCATTTAAGCTAAATTTGATTCCAAAACGAACTTTATTAGAAATAAAAATAGCAGAACAATAGTCTAAAGCAGTGGCATCTTTTGACTGAGGCATGCAGAAATATTAAATATGATATATAGTAGCTTCTACCGACAACTTTGGACTTCACATTAGAGTACTCTGGAGTACTAGATATATATAGGCCAGTTTTACTTTATTAATCTGCACATTCGGAGCTTTAAAGGCTGGAAAACCAGCTTTCTGATGTTACATATTCAAATCGAATTCATGCTTTTTTTCTTTTTCGGGGTGTCTAGATCTGTTTGTCTTTATCACTATAAAATTTAAATGCCAATAATCGTTTTCGATCGAGTCCTTTCATACTCAAGACATAATAAAAAAAATGTAGAATATATATATATATATATATATATATATAATATGAGAAGGAATAATTAAAAACAAATCCTCTTTATTGATCGAATTTGGTAAATACACTTGTATGTAGAGGACAAATTATATTGTTCAAACAAGGAATCCTAGTTTTCTATAAACATTAGCTAAAAGTACAACAGATTGCCCGAATATATAAAAGAGAATCACACGTCGGAAACATTTTATTTTGGATATATGAATGAATTTTTTTCTTTTCTTTGTTTTTTTACCTTTTCATTCAAAACAATCTGATCCAGATGGCTTGGCTAGGAACGTCTTGATGAACCACAAATAAAAGATAAAACCCTCTAGGAGCAAGGTTCCCTGAACTCGGCGTCGTGACATCAATGTTATACGTTGAGTTATCTAATGCCGTTACCTTGTCATTTCCAAGTACAAGCAACCTTTGATTCATTGCAAAAGAATGTGTAGTAAAACTCGGTTGGACCAAATTTACCGATATCATGTTTTCAACTATTGTCCCTGTAATCTTCACTTGAATGGTTATTCTTTTCCTATATCTGATAGAGGACATCGACCTTGGAGCAACGATTATGGGTCGTAGATCGTCAGATGAAGCATCCATATAATCTGGAGAGAAGGCCTCCAAGCTTAGTTCAGTAGGGTAGAGGACCCCAGTAAAATTGTAAAACTCGTGGGGATTACTTCCACCAACTAAAACTCTCCCATCACGAAGTAATGTTGCTGTGGAGTGATACATCCGAGGAATAGTTGTCGGATTTTGTATTTCGAACCGTGACCCAATTGCGTTATCAGGTCGGTACAAGACTGGACTCAAAACAGGGTCTCGACCTTGTTCCCATCCGGCTGATCCAGAGCCTGCCCCATTGATGAGCAAAACATTGCCGTTTGGAAGCATTATCATGTCACCCATGACTCTAGCCATTGGCATAGTCTCCAAAACCCATTGTGGGTTCGGGTCGGTTATTGCGATTCTGGCGCAAGTGTTCAAGGCTGGGAGGAAGTTGTTTCTTAAGGATTGTTGAAAAGATCCTTTAGGAGCCCCCCCACAAACCAAAACTCGGCTTGAATAGCTGCAACTTTGAGGTTCTTCAATGGAAGCAAGACAGCCGAGCCTGTGCTTGGATAGCTCCTAGGATCACCACCTGGGATTGCCGGATATGTCTTGACAACCTTGTTATTCACATAATCAAGCAAAATAGCTCGATTGTTAGCGAAAATAAATAAGTTACCATCAACATTTAGGAAGACAAAAGGGTAGAGATTGTTCTCTGCTCCACGATCATTGGTCTCCGATAAGAAAGGTAAATTGAATGTGTTGGCAGCAACATTCTTAGGGATAAACTCGTAGTTAAATTGTTTGCGACCACCGACAATAATTTGTCTGCCATCAGGCAAAATATGGTTGGTGGCATACCATCTTGAAGCTGCCAATGCATTTGGAAACTCTTGCCAGTCGCAGTTGCCGTTGCATGGGTTTATAAGCCTGACTCTACGGTCACCAAGCCTATTACCTCCGGTTTGGACCAAATTACCGTCTGGCATGATAGCTCCGGAAGAGCACCAAACGTCGCTTTGGACCGTGAGAGGCCTGAACTTGTTGGCATACACATTGTACTCAACGGAATGAGCCGTACAATCATTATTGACGCATCTCCCATTTGGCAATGACAGGTTCGATGGGCCAAAATCGGTTCGGTCAAACATGATAACACGGTCATTCCTAAGGAGTTGCATGTGCATGGCAGAGATACCAATGCTCTTTTGAAGAACCTGCCACGAGCCACCGGCTGCGGAGGTGAGGATTCGATGACATGGCTGTGAGGCAAAGAGGAGTTGAAAGACAAGGATTGAGAAAATGAATGTTGGAGACATATTTGATTGGGATTGCTCTAATTATGTGTACTATTTGCTGAAGTGGTACTGTGCGATGCTCAATGCTGTCCAATTGCTGCTATTTATAAATGCCCTTTGGCCCCTAGAAAAACGTTGAGATAATAATAAAGTTTGAAAAACTAAAGACACGAGAGCCTGCCTTATTCTTGTCATGAAAACGACGATTTTCTTAGTTATAAAATTAGAGAGGAAGCTGGCTTGGTTAGTTGGCTGCTTCGATATTGGATTAAATTTAAGGATATATATTATATGGTTGTTAGTCCGAGCTTTGAATTTGCCTTAGTGTTAGTAATATGATATCTCAGTTTGAAGTTGGATACTGCCTACTTTTAAAAATCATATTGTTTGAGTCATTAAAAAATGAAAGTCATCGATCATTATTCATTCTACTTTGGTCATTGCCACATTGGGTAGATTTTGCTATGCCTATTAGTAAACAAATTTTTTCGTCCTGGAAATTCACAATAACCCTTTCAGTTGAGTTTATAATGTTCGAAATCCTTCTTTCTTTCTTTTTTTTTTTTAAAAAAAAAGTAATGTTCGAAATCCTAATCAATAACTTAGAGTAAGACATAACTTTTTTTTACTACGGCTACAAATAATTATTTTTTATGAGTATTTTTAGGCAAATGTTGAGGAAAAATAGTTTTGGTCATTTTTCTACTAAAATCTTAGTAGAAATCGTGTAAGTTAGTCGAAATCACGGTTTTTGGTCAAAACCGTGTTTCGGTACCCGGTTCGGTGTTGCATGATTTTTTGCACCGAGACTCCTTAAAATATCTACATTTATCTAATCAAATCTCAGTCACATTGGATTTAAGGATTTGTAAAACAAGCATCTAAATCATGTTTCGATTTAAACTTAATTCAAAAAATAATAGGAAAAACGATATTAGAAGTATGAAAAGATCTTCAATCTTTTTGGCTTTGAATTATATAATTTTTATGAGTATTGTGGCTAAAAATTGAGGAAATAACTTTCGAGTCAATTTTTGAAAAATTCAAGCTGAAATCGTGTAATAATCATCACGATTTTTGGCTAAAAACGCGTTCCGGGGCCCCGACTAAGTTTTGCATGATTTTTAACGCCAAGACTCTTTGAGATGTCCATATTTATTTAATCAACTACATTGGATTTAAGAATTTGTTTTTACGAGCATCTGAATCTTGTTTCGTTTTAGTTAGAAATTAATTCAGAAAATATGAAAAACTATATTAAAAGCGTGAAAAGTCCTCCTATCTCTTTTGCGTTAATTATATATATATTATGAGTATTTTAGCCAAAAATTGATGAAAAAAATTTTTGGGGCATTTTTTTGCAAAATTTTAGCCGAAATCGTGTACTAACCATCACGGTTTTTTGCTATATAAAAACGCGTTTTGGAGTCCAGGCTTAATTTTGCATGATTTTTTGCGCCGAGACTCCTTGAAATATCTATATTTCATCTAATCAAATCTCAGCCACATTGAATTTAAGGATTTTTTTTACGAGCATTTGAATCTTAATTCGATTTAATTAGAAATTAATTCAGAAAAATATGAAAAAAAAAATATTAAAAGCGTGAAAAAGGTTTTCAATTTTTTTGGCGTTGAATTATATATTTTTTATGAGTATTTTCGCTAGAAATTGAGGAAAAATCTTTCGGGTCAATTTTTGCAAAATTTTATTAGAAATCGTGTACCACAGTTTTCGGTTAAAAATGCGTTCCGGGACCCGGCTCAGTTTTGCATGATTTTTGGTGCATGCCAAGACTCCTTGAAATATCTATATTCATCTACCCAAATCTCATCCACATTAGATTTAAGGATTTATTTTTACGAGCATTTGAATCTATTGTTTCGATTTAATTAGAAATTAATTCAGAAAAAATAGGGAAAACAATATTATTAGAAGCGTTAAAAACCCTTCAATCTTTTTTATGTCGAATTATATATTTTTTATGAGTATTTTAGCCAATAATTGAGGAAATATCTTTCGGATCAATTTTTGCAAAATTTTTGCCGAAATCATATACTAACCATCACGATTTTTGGCTAAAAACGCGTTCCGGGGCCACGGCTCTATTTTGCATGGCGTCGAGACTCCTTGAAATATCTTTATTCATCTAATCAAATCTCAGAAACATTGGATTTAAGGATTTGTTTTTATGTATATCTGAATCTTGTTTTGATTTAATTAGAAATTAATTCAGAAAAATATGAAAAACGATATTAAAAGTATGAAAAGTGCTCCAATCCTTTTGGCGTTGAATTATATATATATTATGAATATTTTTTTCAAAAATTGAGGAAAAATCTTTCGGATCATTTTTACCATAATGGATTTTTGACTAAAAACGCATTCCGGGTCCTGTCTCACTTTTGCATAATTTTTGGGGCCGAGACTCCTTAAAATATCTATATTATCTAATCAAATCTCAGGCATATTCTATTTAAAGACTTGTTTTTATGAGCATTTAAATCTTATTTCGATTTAATTAGTTCAAAAAAATATGATTCAAAAATTCGATTAATTTATTCTCAATAATTTGAAAAAAATTTAGAAATCAATCAATCTTTTCAAAATTAACATTGACATATATAAATTAATTTAAAATATGTTTCAATCAAAACTTCAACGAACACGTGGCAAATTACATGTGTATACATATATGAGAAATAAATACTAATTAGCATAGCACCCGAGTTGTTAGCTCAACTGGTGAGTGCATTATGTCTGGACCATATGGTCCTGTGTTCAAATCTCACGGGGTTTACCTTATTTAAGGTTCTTAGTTTGGGTTGGGGTTTACCTTATTTAAGGTAATTTCTTAGTTTGGGTTGGATTCTCATTTAGATGTTTGGGCATATGGAGATTTATTTTGATTGTAATGAGATTTCACTTTAATACTAATTAACATAAATTATAGGAAAATTTCGGGACAATTTTTCTGGTCATGTAGCAATGCTCTTATGATAATTAAGTACTCGGTTTTTTCGGTTTCATAGCTTATAAAAGTTTTTTTTTTTTTTTGTTGAACGTAGCTTATATAAGTTTACTAATCTAGAATTGAGATTTTCTTTTTGATGGGAAATATATTACTTTCGTAGGTGTTTGTAACTATAATAATTATAATTAAGAATGATCGAATGAGTTTAATAATTAACTTCTTTTAGGCCAAACGAATCCTTGGAATTAGTTGGAGGAACTTTGGTTCATGCCCTTTCGAGCTAGCTAGCGCTGTTTATTCTTTTCTTTTCATGCCTTTGCAACAACCAACTGTAAAGAGGTTTTCCAGGATTTGTTAATCGAACTTTGACATTTAATTAATAAAAACCTACGAGTTCATGAGTCTAAAACTGTACTGAAATTGGGGCGTGAATGTTCTTCTCCCCAATTCTCATAATAATTGAACTGTTTGTCGTATCGAAATCAAATCGAGAGCTACCAAACTATAAGACGTGCAAATGAAATTCTTAATTATAATATTCTATTACAAGTATACTAGGGTTCGATGGACCGATAGTGAATAATAAAAATGTTTGGGAATATTGGGACCTCAATTATGACCGAGTGCAAATTCTTTGTCAGTTTTCATATGTTTCAAGTACTATATATTTGAACCAGAGAACACCTTAATTATTTTTATGTCGTCTCAACTGCTTTGCCCTTCTTATTACTTCTTACTAATGATTAGATAGTACATTAGTTAAGGACAAACTAAATACTAAGACTTTTTGGCTTTGCTACTTTTAAAATTCCATCCATTGAATTGAATGAGATAGAGTTTGACTCCATATTTATGCTACATATAATATTTGAAGATTCTGAAATATTGTTTTGTTTATTTTGTTTTCATATTGCATTTTCCTCATGTTGCTATTAATTTCCTTGATGAGTTTAGGTCTATCGGACTTGGAATGTTGTGTATGAAAACTCATTTTCTTTAGGGAGAAACAGGAAAATAAATTCTTATAGCATGATTAATTAAATACTTGTCAACAGAAATATTCGGGTCAGAAATTTTTTTGGGGAGTTGAGATAAACCTAGCTATCCCAAGAATTAGTATTCTGAGATTATAGATAATTAAGTGCTGGTTTCTTTCTGATTTAGTTTTGATATTCTATAGTCCCCTACTATATACGAACTCAATTTCAACTTCGAATTCTATACATTTTCCTCAAATTTTGATAAAGTTGAGGAAAGTAGAGAAAAATTAAAAGGATTGATTTCTTACGTGAGTACCACGCATTTAAATTTTTCAGGTTTAACGTTTTCCCTCGATTATTTTTTATTTAGAACAATGGCTATTTTATTTTGCTTTGATCCTATAAATTATATTTGAGTAACTCTTTTTTTTCTTTACCAAAAAAAACTCCTTTTGGTTTTTTTTTTCCTTTGGGTCCTTAATATATCCCCACTAATCCAACATTCGAACTCGAGATATTCCACAATAAGTCTTAAATTTTAATCAACCACCTGATGTCCCTTTCGGAGCTGAAAATTATTTGATAGGTTCAGTATAACGTGATAATTAATTGTCATGTAATTTGTTGAGTCTAGCCCAACAATGCATTTGGATGATCAGACTAAAAGCCTATAAGGCCCAAAATCCTAGAAGTTTAGTAGCACACTAGTAGAAACCCTAAGATTATACAGATAGATGGTATCCATATTACGTGTTATGTACGTGTATAATCGACTCCTGAATTCAGAATCCAAAGTAACATGATATAAAATCACCATGAATTTTCATTGTCATATTAAATATAGCGATTTAAATTAATTAAATCATCATTGTGATCTTGAAAAAGCTACCCACACCTAACCACACCTAAGTATTGATGTTATCAGATCATTCAAGCTAAATTTGATAGCAAAATCTCTTGCTCATAATATGTGTTTCTTGTCTAAATTTTAATTTTAATAAGATCGGCTTAGGCATTTAAACTATTACTTTTCTTAGTTTCATTTTGTATTTCAAAAATCTAAATAGAAGTTCCTTAAATTAATATTAATATAATGTGAAGAATTTTGCTACACAGCCCGTTTGATTGACCCACAAAACACTCCCACCCTACTTGACATGTTTGATATGCTGGTCCCATTGGCTAGTCCCACTGTTTATTAGTAAAGCACACGCACGTTATCGTCTACATCCATTTTATCACCGTTAGCTTCAATTTTGGGTTAATTTAACTTTCTGTTTCACTCACATATCTACTTGTGCTATTCAAAAGTCTACAGTCATGCGGGATCAATTGACAGGATGGGTTTGACGGGCTAAGGGGAATTTTCCTAATGTGAATTTGGGTCACCAGAAGTCTAGCACTCCGAATAAAAATCTATTACCTCACTTATCTCCCATCCACTAAATATATTAGCAGGGGCGAAACTAGAAAATTTTCTTTGAGGGGGCGAACTAGTGTATATATATACATTATATTTCAATCGGTCAATATCTAAATATATGTGTGTGTAAAGATAATATATAATATATAATAATGTGAACAAATAAATTTAATGTTATGAGTTGAATTAGAAAAAATATTATAAAAAAAAAATAATCGTCGAATAGACCGAAAGAAATTAAAATTAAAAAAAATTGAATCATTTATACATATAAAAGGGAGCTAATTGATAAGTTTTCTTATCAATGGGCCAAATTTAAAAAATTTATGAGGACAAATTAGAAAAAAAGGAAGGAGCTAAATTAGAAAATAAAAATTATGGGGGCCAAAGGCCCAAAACACAAATTTACCATTTTCTTTAATTGGAAAACCATACTTACTCACAAGCACAACCACACATGTTTCATCAGGCGGAGGGGGGCCATGGCCCCTGCTGCCCCGCCTTTGGTTCCGCCCATATGTATATTAGTTGACACGGTGTCCTTTCTTAGTTAACTATATTATTTCCTGTTTGTTTTTAAGTTTCAACATATTTAAAAATATTATCTCAAAAACATATTTAAAAATAACTAAAAATAAAAGAATGATTATTAAATATAAACAAAGTTTAGTCCCAAATTATAATAAATATGGATTTGTAGAGTCAATCTTGAATTTTAAATATTAATTGTGGTAGGATTTTAGAATAAATATATGATTTAAATATGAAAAACAAACCATTATTAACATAATCAACCGAATAGGGAAATGTGTCAGCATCGGACAAATGTGACACAAAATGACACAAATTTTTTTTGAAAAACAAAATGACACAAATTTATATATATATATATATGTATATATATATATTTGAATTGTGAAATATTCAACTTTAAATAAGCATAGATTGAATTTCATGCTTCGAATTTGATTTTTTTTTCTTTATATAAGCAAATTAGATAACATAAGAGTATTAATTAAAAACACATCCTCTTTATTGATTAAACTTATTGGGTAATACACATGTATGTAGAGGACAATATTGTTGAAACGGGGAAATCCTAGTTCTATAAACATTAATTATATATAATTACTAAAAGCAATCCACACACATCTCTCTCTTTTCAACCCTTTTCTTTAGCGCAGTCTAACCCAAATACCCTGACTGGGAATGTCTTGATGAACCACAAATAAAAGATAATAGCCTCCTGGAGCAAGATTACCTGAACTTGGTGTCGTGACATCAATGTTATATAATGAGTTCCCCAAAGCCGTAACTTTGTCATTTCCAAGTGCAAGCAACCTCTGATTCATTGAGAAGGAATGTGTAGTAAAACACGGCGATACCAAATTTACTGATACCATGTTATTAACTACTTTCCCCGTAATCTTCACCTGAATGGTTAATTTTTTCCTGTATCTGATGGTGGACATTGACTTTGGAGCAACAATTGTGGGTCGCAGATTGTTAGATGAAGCATCCAAGTAATCCGGAGAGAAAGCTTCTAAGCTCAGTTCAGTAGGGAAAAGGACTCCTGTAAAATTGTAAAATGCATGTGCATTACTTCCTCCAACTAAAACTCTCCCATCACGAAGTAATGTTGCTGTGGAGTGGTACATCCGAGGAATAGTTGTCGGGTTTTGTGTCTGGAACCGTGACCCAATTTTGTTATCGGGTCGGTACAAGACTGGAGCCAAAACAGGATTCCGACCTTGTTCCCATCCAGCTGTCCCGGAGCCTGCGCCATTGATGAGCAAAACATGGCCGTTTGGAAGAATTATCATGTCACTCATGACTCTAGCCATTGGCATAGTCTCCATAACCCATTGTGGGTTCGGGTCGGTTATTTTGATTCTGGCGCAAGTGTTCAAGGCTGGGAGAAAGTTATTTCTTAAGGATTGTTGAAAAGATCCTTTAGGAGCTCCGCCGCAAACCAAAACTTCAGCTTGAATAGCTGCAGCTTTGAGGTTCTTCAATGGAAGCAAGACAGCCGACCCAGTGCTTGGATAGCTCCTAGGATCGCCACCTGGGATTGCCGGATATGTCTTGACAACCTTGTTGTTCACATAATCAAGCAAAATAGCTCGATTGTTTGCGAAAATAAATAAGTTGCCATCAACATTTAGGAACGTAAATGGATACAGATTGTTCTCCACTCCACGATCATTGGTCTGCGTCAAGAAAGGCAGATTGAAGGTGTTGGCAGCCACATTTTTCGGGTAAAACTCGTAGTTAAATTGTCTGCGACCACCGACAATAATTTGTCTGCCATCTGGCAAAATATGGTTGCTGGCATACCATCTTGGCACTGCCAATGCATTTGGAAACTCTTGCCAGTCGCAGTTGCCGTTGCATGGGTTCATAAGCCTAGCCCTACGTTCACCGTCATTGAAACCACCGGTTTGGACGAAATTACCGTCGGGCATGATAGCTCCGGAAGAGCACCAAGTATCTGTTTGGATCATAAGTGGCCTGAACTTATTGGTTAAAACATTGTATTCAACCGAATGAGCCGTGCAATCCACTTTGAGAGCAGTGTCGGTTGGGTCATTGCGGCATTTTCTATTTGGAAATGACAGGTTCGATGGGCCAAAATCGGTTCGGTCAAACACGACAACACGGTCGTTCCTAAGGAGTTGCATGTGCATGGCAGAGACGCCAATGCTTTTTTGAAGGAGCTGCCACTTGCCGCCGGCAGCGGAAGTGAGGATTCGGTGACATGGCTGTGAGGCAAAGAGGAGTTGAAAGACAAGGATTGAGAAAATGAATGATGGGGACATGTTTGATTGGGATTAATGGTGATCAAGTAGTACTGTGTGGGCTGATGCTTAAGGCTGTCAAATTGGTGCTATTTATAAATGCACTGGACCATAGAAGAACATCGAAGGAAGACTAATCCCACACGTATGCATGACGCATGAGAGCCTTATTCCTGTCGTGAAAACGATGCTTTAATTAATTTCTTGGTTTTAAAATAATTAAGGGAGGTAGTTGGCTACTTCGATTTTGGAGTTTATGGGTATTAAGCTTTTAATTTGGCATATTCTTGGTAAGGTATAATATAATAGTACTATATATCTCAGTTTGAAGGTTGGATATTGCCTATTCTAAAATCATATTGTTTGAATATAATAATTAGATAATACGAAGTCATTTTGACAAGGGAATGCAGCTTTTTTCAAGTTACGAAATTAAGGTATAATTGAAGATCTTGACATGAAGAGATCCAAAATACAAAATTCACATGATAATGATATCGACATTTTGACAAGGCAATGCAGCTTTTTCCCAAGTTGTGAAATTAAAGAGAAATCATGGGGCAATAAGAAAAAGCTAGCAATATGCTATGACCTGTTTTTCCAGTACTTTTTCCTTTTGTATGGAGGAGCCCTTCATACATGATTCCACGAAGCAGCTCGGACTCTAATCTCGAATTTAATGTAAATATATATATTTTTCTTAATTAGTAGTGTTTGATTAAGAGCTAAGTACCCCACGCGGTTTAGTTAGCTGTGGATTAAACCTTTTTCCCTCTAATTTGATTTGTACACGTGGAAGAAAGTGGCTTTAGGCAGTTGATTCTTCTTTCGTTTCTGTTTGGTCGGCGAAGAATATATATAGATTTTTTTCTTTTCCTTTTCATTTTTTTAAATGATTGTTCATTTCTTTTCCTTTTCATTTGCTTATCTGAATCGTTGTACGATAGGACAGGAACGGGAACGAGAATCGATACTTGGTCGGTACGCCATACGTTAGGATATATTTTTTGTTATAATATTTTGGTTTGCGGTACGTTTTAAAATAATTTAGAATCATTAATAATCTATATAATGTATTTTTTAAAAAAAATATAGTAAAATTTTCTAAAAATTAATTAAGTTTAGTTAGAAATTAATATTGAGGTAGAAGCGCACAAAATGCTCATTTTTAGAATAATGTATTAAATTTTTTATATTTTAAAGTCAAATTCGATAAAAAAAAAGTAGGTATTGTTTTTATTGTATTTGTTTCAAATCTATGGTTCTTTTAACCTTATTTTCTTCAATTTATTAAATTTATATATATAAATTTAATATGTCAATTTTATGGAACCGCATCGGGATCCCGAAGTAAACGGAACGTAAATATACCCAAATTTAGAATACGGATCCAGGAACGTGGATTCCGAGAGTATGAGGGATCCCGGTAACTATGTTTCGACTAATTAATAATATTGCATTTAGCTTAGGGATCTATTAACCAATTTAATTCCATAAGGGTTTTTTTTTTGTAACGTATGCATTTGGTTGGGGGTGGCCCTGTTTGGTTGGAATCACCTGTTGGTGATTTTGGGTGGTGATCTCAGATCACCCAGTTTGGTTATACCTTTTTTTAAATAGTGGTGATCTGATTACCTCCTAATCACCCCTAAGAGGGATGATCCGATCACCCATATGAACCTAAGTGATCTGAGGGGTGATCCTAACCAAACGCACCAGTGAATTCAATATCTTTAGCCGATGTAAATCGCTTCGTTAAACAGAAAAAAAAAATTGATGGAAAATGGTTAATTCATACCTAATTAAACTTGTCTTCGAAGAAATTGAGATTTTGTTTTTGATAGGAAATATTCCTTCTTAGGTGTAAGTAACAAAAAGAATGATTCTTTTTCTGGCCAAAAAAAGAAACTAAAAGAATGGTTTCTGAGTTTTAATATCCAACTGTAAAGACAGGAATTCCCAAGATTTTCTAATCGAAACATTGAATGTTTCTCCTCAAACCAATGACAAATTGCAGGTGAAACCGTATGTACGTTTTTTGGTTCTTCACCAACAGACGGAGAATTTGATGTTGTGATAAAAATTGGGGCATGAAACTAATTCTCATGAATTCACAATATAATAATTGAACTACTTATTGATCATATCCAAATCGAATAATCTGTAGCTGCCGAAACTAAGACGTGCAAATGAAATTCTATACCATACATTGTTAGATATGGTTCATGATTGAATTATTAAAATGTTTGGGAATATTGGGATCTCAATGAACTGTGCAATCTTTTTTGTTTTTTCATGTTTCATAATTTATTTTCATGTCGTCTAGCAGTTTTTTTTTTCTTTCCCAATTTATTCGTACTAATGATTAGGTAAATTAGTTAAGGGGACACACGACACGAAATAAGAACTTAATTTAATTTGACTTTGATACATATGAATTCTATCCATTGAATGAGATAGAGTTTGACTCCATAAACAATTATATATACACTACTAGAATGATTAAAGATTCTGAAACATTCTTTTGTTTATTTGATTTCACATTAATGCGCACATTTCCTCAGGTTGCTTTCTGATTGATAAGTTAAGAGCTCTAGGTCTCAGATTAGAATGTTGTAGTATTAATGAAACTATTATCTATAGCAATATTAAAATGTTGGTAATTAATCGAGTCAGATTTTTTTTTTTTTTTGGGTTGATAAACCTAACCCAAGAATTACTAATATATTCTGTGAGATTTACAAATATGAAAGTGATAGTTTCTTTTCTTAAATAGTTTTGGCTTATTATAATTAAGTCAAATTTTGAAGAAAAGGAAAGATGAATAATTAAAATACTCTCCATATAGTAAATGAAAAAAAAAATGGTTTCTGACAATGCCTACGTATTTTTATAGTACTAGATAGCTAATGCTACTTAATTAGTCTAAGCTAATTGTCTAAATCAAGAAGATAATCATAGGAAAAGTAGGAGAGAAAAAAAATGCAACACTCGACGGTTTAGAAAAACATGTTGATTTCTTACATAGTATTTTCAGAATTATTTTAATACTACATAGTAGTAGTATGATACTCCCTCTGTTCCTTTTTAATTGTCCCTTTCCCTTATTCCTTTTTAATTGTCCCTCATATTTCTTTTCCAGAAATACCCTTCTTGAAACATGAATTTAATTAAAAGGTTAAACATGCATTTAATTAGAGAGAAGCAATGACTTGAGGGCATTATAGGAAGATTAAGCGAAATTGTAATAGAATTTAGAAAACTAACTGAAATTAACTACTTTTCTTAAAGAAATAAATCGGTTAAAAGGGACAATTAAAAAGGAACAGAGGGAGTAGATCGCAGTCATCACACTAATTAATTTTCCAACCCAAATTTCTGAGCTTCTTGCTTTGACTGAACGAATAACTTTTTTCCTTTTCTTTGGAGTCCTTGAATATATGGGAAATTTTGTACATTCAAAAACTTAGTTCCAACTATATATTTTTCTTTTCTTTTTTGGTACATCCAACTATATAATTTCGATCATGTTTATCCATGAATATATCAATAATAACAATAATAATCATTGGCTTATCTCTAAACTTCAATTTCTCTTTATTATAACCTACAAAATTATATAAAGCGTTGACATTTGTTTTTCATGGCAGTTTAGCGATTATTAGAATATAATATAATCCCAGGTGCTTAACATGTGAATTTAATATAATTCATGAAATGTTTATATATATATATATATAAATAAAATTAATTAAAAGAGAGGGGGAAAAAAGAGTCAAATAAGTTTTGGAATTGCTTAGAAGATTGGTGTTCATAACGGATTAGCTTCTTGGAAAGATTAATTGTGATGGCGGCTTACTAAGCTAGGAGACCGGAATTAGAAGAAATGAAATTAATGATTAGATAGCTGCAATGTTTCTATCAAAGCATCGGTGTCGTAATTGATCAAGTCAGATTATTCAACCTAAATTTGATTCCTAGCTACTCCCTCTGTCCATAATATAAGTCCATTTTAACCGTATCACAAAGTTTAAGAAAAGTAGTTACAACTCTAACTTCTATAAATTTTTATCTTCTCTTTCCAATTTTATCCCTCTTCTCTCTCCTCCCACTTACTCCTCATAGTCAATAAATAAATTAAATTCCAACTAAATTTCTACTATCACTAACAAGGGTAATTTAGATAACTTAGGTAAAAGTTGCATTGGGATTTAAAAAGAGACTTATATTTTGGGACAAATAAAGTTTCTAGAAGGGAACTTATAATATGGGACAGAGGGAGTATATGTCTTCATCTCTTGCTCAGACGTTTCTTGTTTGAATTTGCGTTAATAATTAAGACCGACTTTGAGTTAGGCATGCAGATTGAAACTTGTCTTAATATTTAATTTGCCCTTAATCATTTGAAGAAGCTATAATATATAAGTTGAATTAATAATATATTTGCTTATATAAATTTTTCAAAGCTTGATTTAGGTAATACGTCAACAAATTACAAATGTAACAATAAAAAATGAAATTAATATCATATATCAATTATGTATGTATTGTCCGAAGACCCCCAAGATGTGAAAAGAATACAGGATTTTTCACCATTATAATAACTAGTTAACAAAAGAAAAAAATATTCCAAGAGCACATGGCGGCAAAAAAGGACTTTTGTTAGACCATTAACATCACTGAAGCTATGAAGAACCAAATGGAGTAAAATGATTTTGAGAAAGAATAATTTTTCTTTTTCTGTTTATTGATTTTATTTATAGAAACAACCAATATTTTTGTCTGTTGCTGTGGAACAAGACAAACAGATACATCAACGTAGTTGTAACTTGTAAGAATGTTTAGGGTTGGCACGTCGAGAAAGAGTAAAATGGGCTTCAGTTGAGGCTTTGAAGGCTTCTGGTAGAATTCCAAAAGTCAAAGCTGCAAAAAGTGCAGCAATCAACTTGTAACAGAAATTAGCATAAAACAACCATTGTAGTTTTAACTTTGAATTAAATAGAGGAATATTTTACTTTCTAGTTTCTTCGTCTTCATCTCCAAGCCTTAAAGCTTCTGATGTTACGTTCAAATATTCATAATATAACCAATGTGTTTTGAGTCTCATTACTCGAACAATATTATATTATAATACTAATAAATGCTACTAATACATTTATCAGGATGGAGATGAGGAATGAGTCACAAAGGAGTCATATTACGCAACTTAATTAGCAGCAAGCATTGGTTGATAATCTTCAATATCATTTTCCAAATGTTGAATTCTGAAATGCCTAAAAATGTAGGAAAAAGACTTATCAATTTAGGTTCTAGGATTAGTTCACAACATAGTTTAAAGCCAGCAAGTAACCAATAGATATAATCAAGTGAGAATTCATATTTGAAATAAGAAGGCATTAAATTTTCATGAAAAGGGTGGTTGTCAATTCAAGGAAGTAAGACAATATGGCAAAGGCAACGATATTGATCACTCTTCACACAGATAAGCTTTAAATGACTAGTAGTATTCTGTCAAAAAAGAATCCAATTTAAAGCTTTAAAGCAATGGGAATGGGATTTAGATAGATCCAAGTATTAGAATGCTTATCTTGCACATGAATCCTTTTTTTATCTCCACGTGGGACTCCAACTCCAACAATTGCACATTTGCACCCTTTTCCCTAACACTAAATTATCTCTCAAACCAGGCACAAGGAGAAATGATAAATCTATAGTCAACATTCTGGAAATGTAAGCAAAAGCAGATTTTATCTGTGGGCTTCGATTTTTTCTTTAAGAAAAGCATAGAAGTTTCATATATAAACTTGATCCATGATTCAAGATGTTATAGAACTTAAGGACTAGGTTTGGGATTGGCCCAATTACCTCTCCATCCAGATAGCCCGTCCTTTTGTTCTGTTTTATTGTACAGAACTTAAGATGTTCTGTTTTAAACTTAATCCATAAAAGTCCCACTTCAACAGATTATATATCCCAAATATAACACTGATCCAAGCAAATGGTCACTTGCTAAGTAGGTGTTTATATCTACAGATAAGCAGAAAGTTCAACGGATTCATTTCTATACTAACCTATTACAGATAATTCATCAAATGTTATGCAGAACTTATCGAAATGTGTTCGGAAATGTGTTTGGCTATGATATAGTAGAACTGAAAGTCGGTATAGTTTATAACCTTATCCTGAAGTGACAATAAACATAGATACTAACAACACGTACTCTACATAACCATACCATACAGATCCTAAGAGGGTGTAAAAACATTATGAACATGAGAAGTACTAGATAGCAACCAATTGCTTGCACATCCTGAAGAAACAATAACAGGGCAACAATATTTGTACCATTTCTGTTTCAAGTTTGAGGAGGATACAGTTCCCATAGTGCAACTGTTGTGTCTTCTGATGCAGATGCCATCAGCTTACAGTCGGTTGAGAATGAGACGGAGTTACACTGCAAGAGAAGATATATTATTCTCAGAATAATATGTGATAACTAATCAACTGTTAACAATCACCAACATTTATGCAAGTGAAGAATAGTGCGATCCCACAAGCACATTGAATGAGATCACATTAGATGGTATAAAAAAATGTCAAAATTTCAGGCTTAGAATCTTCACTGTACCGTCGCATGGTGATATTTCAGAATTGCCAGAGGATTTCCTTTGCGATAATTGTATATCCTAACTCTGCACCATGAATGAAATAAAATGGCAAGTTAGAAGTAGCACTGGCAGATAGCTACCTAATTAAATGATCAGCATGCAGCCGGTTACCCTAGTCTGTTTAAAATGATGACATAATTACTTTTTCTGGTTTTGACTTCTCAATAGTAGAACAATAACTCATTTTGACTGAAACAAATTAACTTCAGATCCAGATTAGAGTTCTGCAAGAATGCAGTTTAGAACAGTTGAAGACTTGCAACTTCAATTAAGCCGATTAGATATGTAAAATCTATTCAAGATAACTTTGATTTTCCATCATTCAATGACTGAAAAGCATCATATTAAACCAAATTCTGATTGAACCAAGAACTTCATTGAGGAAACCAAAGTAATGAATTAAAGGATTATTCCTTGTGGAGACATGGAAAACAGATCAAGTTCCAATTCTCAATCACATAATGACAGATTTTTCCTTAAAAAACTAATACTATTTTCAAATATTAGCCAGTAGATTGGGGTTATATTTGAGGATGAATGCCCAAAATATAGATGATTTGCTAAAATTAGAAAAATATATAAACATAAATCTAAGATGTCATACAAACCTGTGGTCCCAGCCAGCAGTAGCAGCGATTTTACAATCCGGTCGAATTGAGGTGCTGGATATACCTGGCCGTTCTAAACTAATTTCTTTCTTAACAACACAAGAACCCTACATCAAGAAGCACATAACATAAAAAAACATCAGAGAAAATAATTTGCCTTACACCCTCGCCACGTGAAGCCAGAATACAGTAGTTAAGCAAATAACTCTAGCAGCCCTTTCACACATCAAAAGATTCAAAAAGGTCATTAATTTTTCTTTTGCCTCTATCATAACGGAGACCAAGACAGATAATGTGAAAGAACAGGCATAGGTCACTAAACTAACACGATGATCCAACCAATGTCACTCTTTGACCTTAAATGACAACTGGATCAGCACATCCATACAAATGCAAAAAGTATGTAGGGACACCTTTGCCCAATTATTTCTAAAATGAAATGTCAGACATAACTAAAGAGCATGTGAATCGGTATTTTGTTAGCAACCAGCTTAAAGCTATGATTATAGGAGTCCGTGGAAGGTTTAAATAAAGTGGAACAAACTTCAAAACCTATGAGAATTACCATAGGATGATCCAAATTATAAAGTATAATCTTGTCATCCGCTGCCCCTGAGATACCTCCATTGCATGATCCATCAATGCATAAGCTTAGAACTGCAAAGAACATAAGCAATACAACATACTTCATAAAGAAAAAGAAAAAGAAATGAGAAAAGGAAGATAAACAGAGAGGAGAATACATGTGGAGTCTCCATATTCTGGGTTGCACACCTGGCTCTGAATGGAATTTCACAGAAGTTACAGGAGTCCCTGGATTACGTATATCCCACCAAAGAATGGAACCATCCTCATAACTAGCACATACAGCAACAATTTCATAAGTGACAATATCTTTGATAGCAATTCCAAAAGTGGGACACCATATTACACACACAGGCCTCTAATTCAACCTATTCGTTTCAAGAGCAGCAATTGTGAACATATCTCATTTTAGTAGTTGAGAATTATTGGAGAGAAAACAGGTTAGGTGCTAAAAACAATTCAAATACAGGGGATGGAGATATCAGAGACATGTACCCAGCCAAGACATTAAGAAAACCCTGCGATCCGGGTTGTAAAAATGACTGAACTGACATGCACATACCTGCCAAGAGATAATCAGTAATAGTTTTAAGCCTTGTTAAATGGAAAATACTACAATAAATAATCATTACATTGATTGCACAGAGTAATCAGCCCTGATGTTTGGTAGCCTAGAGCTGATTTATCAATCAAAAAATTGAAATGCCCTGAGTCAAAAGTAATGTATCAGAAAATGACCTCTCTGCTTAGTAGAGAAACTAGAGGAACCGACAAAGTTGTCTTGAGGTAGCCTTGCAGACCTCTCACCAGTATTGAGATCCCAGATATCAACCTTAGCACATAAAAAACGTAGATATCAACCAGCAATAGGATACCAAATAAGAACAAAGAACACGAGTAAATTGAATGTCAAATTAATTCAAAAGCATCATATTCACCTCAGAAGATTGCTCTCCTGCCATAGCCACATAATTAAGCCCTCCATCGCATGTCTCTTCTAATAATCCACCTTCAAATGATCCAGTAGGCCACAGCAATGAAGTTTTAGTAGAATTAGCAAGCAATCTACATGTATATATGCAGAATACATGTAAATCTAATCTAATCTAACATTGGCAAGAGCAACTAGGTATGTACAGTATTCAAATAGGACTAGCATGAAGATGGGTGTCAATACAGTATCAAGCCTTTTTCCTGGTTAAAGTATTTAAAAAAAAAATAAAAATAAAAAGGAAAGCAATTGGTTTCCAAGATGCATCTTCCCCTTCCAGGTTACACCCTACCTCTCAGAAAGGACCACATGCTCTATATTAGTACTGAGGCAAAACCACAAGAATTGGTTCCAAAGTTGGCGTAGTTGAAGAAGTGATTGTTTTGCATATCACAACTAAGATGGTTTAAATAACAGTAGGAGATATAACAATGAAATATGACTACAACTATTCCAGCCCCCCATTTCCAGATGCACATAGAAAAGTTCTTTGTTTTCTAATTTCTAAAAGAACATCTCTCTTCTAGTCTTCTTTCATTCTTAAATAAGCCATAATAAGTTCTCACAATAAGTATTCATCATGATAGATAAATGGTAGCTTGAGTAGACTTCTGAATCTAGTCTTCTAGTCATTAAGTCCTAATAAACATTTACATGGAAAAGCTACTTGAATCTCATAAAGAAATCATTATTTAAAGCAGACCTTCAACAGTGTTGGAGTCTTCTACTTGATCTTGTGCAGTCTTTCCTCTTATATCATTGGAACTTTCTATACCAACAGTTTCCTTCCCTTGAACCTCATGGTAAGCTTTCTGTACATTAGAAATAGGTTTCTTCACCAAAGAAAGCTTGCAAAAGTGGTAGGCATTTGTCCTGATAGTAAGCAAAGGCTCCCTATCAAGAACCAAAATATTATCAATGTGGGATTAAAACATATAACCAGATAAGCCGGTGGGTGACATCTGAAACAAATTTACCATAAAGGATTTCCAAAAATCTTCATCCATTCACAAGCCCATTAAGCTCAGCTTAACAGAACAACTCATTTATATAAAATAAAGCCTGAAATGACAAAAGGCTACACAGAAAACTTCTATTTGACACAAGAAAATATAATGGGCAATGGCAATTTAATCTATGTATGTACCATAAAGGAAAGAACAGGCTAACTTGGCTCATTAATTTCTAATGCACCAGCATGCAATCTCTAAACCATTGTCACCATTAAGAATACATACCAGTATGTCCACAAAACTTGTACTGAATACTATTAGTTTGTAATACGGAAATAGGCATTTCATTCAATGACAAAAACTATCCATGCACATTTTCTTGTAATGCATAAAATACTTCAAAAAAACAAGCCTTGATAAGCCAGAATGTGTCGATATGATTGACAGTAAAAGTTTACCTGGAGAGACCACCCTCTTCTATGTCCCAACACTTGACAGTTCCATCCCTACCCTGACTAGACATGTTAGAAGAGCATGAGAAACAAAAACCCATTCAACTCATCAATTATACTCCCAAAAACCTTTTTAAAAAAAAAAAAAAACCCCGATAATTAACCTGATAACTTTGTTGGTTCCCAGCAAAGAACTAAAAGCAACGGCTATAATCCCATGCGCAGCACTGTGCACCCTACAAAATAAACAACAGGACAATAGTTATCAACAAAACAAGCTCGATTTCATCTGAAAATATGATAAAACAAGCATACAAGGAGAACAACCATGCAGATGATACTGTGCGATGCTGAATCGTGTCCCAAATCCGCAGTTCGCCATCTGAAGAGCTGGAATAGAAGCGCCCAATTTATTTTGTCTTAAGAAAGAAAAAAATAGTGATACAATGGGGAAAAAGAAGAGTTGTTGAATAATTACCCAGTGAAAAGAAGGGGTGTCGAAGGATGGAAACAAGCACCGGTGACGGAAGCACGGTGGCCTCTTAGCACGGCCACCGGGTCAGGCGGTGGTCTCTTGTTCTTTGAGCCCATCCTTTGCTTCAAGTCCAAGGTGGAAGTGGAATACCACTCAGTTTGCCTAGAAAACAAATTAACAATACAATAGCAGAATCGTCGCGTCAAAACCCTTTTTCTTTTGGCTGGATCGCGCCCAACAATATTTTCATTCGCACCACCTAAAATCTTGTTATTTTTTTTAAGGTAAATTTTGATAAGTTAAATTAAGTGCAAAATTAGTTTTCTTCTAGTTAAGAAAATCAATAAAATACTGCACAACAATCATCATGTTCATGGGGAAAAATATCAATCCAATTAGATCCTTTTTCTAATTTCTTTGTACTCAATGTGAAGATGAGAAGATGATACTATACAAGGAACTAATATCAACAAGTGAAGTTTTTTTTCTTTTGCCTCAAGTGAAGTTTATTGTAGTTGAAACTTAAAAATAAATCTTTTCTTTTATCTTGAACAATAAAAATTATGAATTACTAGTAGGAGAATCATTAAAAAAAGTAAGTACATTAACAATATTAAGTTGTAGAATAATTCATTACATGATTTCCATCTTTTTGTACATGGAATGTAAAAAAATAGCCTACTTAAGCTGATGTAGAAAGAATTAAATCAGATTAAGAACTGATAAGTTCATTCATTCAAACATTAAATCAACAAGACATCGATCATAAGGTTACATGATTAAAAACTACTCATTAAGCAGCGAGTTACAGTCAGTTTTTACAGTTGAAAAGAGATTCAGAGAAAATACCCATTTTTTTTGCTACATAGAGAAAATACCCATTAAAGAAACGAAAAGAGAGATATGGAGAAGCTAACCTGGTTTCGAGTGACGCGAGGTAGCAAATCGGAGGAAGACGAGAAACAGACAGGAATTGCCGGTTCACTTGAGCAGAGAGGAAGAGTTCAAGTCGGCTGCTGGAAATTTTGGGAATTTGGACCAAAAAAAAAATTAGAAATACAGCTTGGGTTGGGTCTTAAATAATGAGTTTCTTTTAAGGCCCAGATCTGAAGGATATTTAGGCTTTAGCCCTGCCCTTGTAAACTTTTGTTCGGCCTGAATGAATTTTTTTTTTTTTGGTACCAAGTGGATGGAAAATCTTTGTGAAAAAAAAAAAGGATGGAGAGTCTCTAACATAAATCTCCGATGGATTATACCCAACTCATATAATAATGGTCTAGTACTTAAACAATCAAGAGAACGAAAATGAATCATTGGTTTCTTTCATTATCATCATTCATTTCTCTTTTGATATATATCGCCTTCCCCATGTATTTGGAACTTTTGAGAAGTTCATCTCAAGTTAGTAGTAATTTGATCACAACCCTCAAGTAGAATATGCTACTTAATTGGGCTCTCTCAGCATTTATCATCTACCAAAAGAAATAAAAAAGAACCGACCAACTTTTTATTGTAAAAAAAAGGCAAGTACGGGGACTACTATGTTCCTTCATGAAGAGGGAAAAAGAAAACTACTAGTAATAAGATTTGCGATTTTTATGTTGAAAAAAGATAAGATAGCTCAGGCTTTGACAGTGGAAGAATATTTTGTTTTAGCAAGTGACAACAATTGACATTCATAGACATGCCCTATAAAACATGATATATATATATATATATATATATGACTACTATATGTATTGGAATTCATATTCATCGTGAAGCTAATATGTGTGTAGATTTCTTAGCATGCTGGGTATATCAAGGGCCTTTTTATGTAACTAAATTGGTTCACTTTCCAGGAACCTTACCAAGAATTATCCAGAAGGACATGTTTGGTGTAGCTAGGCCTAAGGCTATTGTTAGTTAAAGCGGTCTTTGACCGCTCTTGTGTACCAAAAAGAAAAAAAATAAACTGAATTTTACATCCAAATACTTCACTAGTTTATTTCATTTAAATTAAGTCATAATAATCTTATGTTAAATTTAGTGGGAAAATGTTATTATTATGTAAGTAAAGTATTAAGCTCGAGTATTGTAAATGAAGAAAATAGAATTCGGAGAATTCTAATCCAGCAATTAACATGACTCAATTTTGTATTAACCGAAGTGTAAAGTAATTATCAAATTAGAATTTATCGTATGCAAATTTATAGTTTAATCAAATTTTGCAATATCAAAGTTGGTCTAACACAAGTTTGTTATTAGCATTTCCTATTGCTGGAATATTTAATATTTAATATATTTTTCTTAAACAAAAAAGAGTATTTATTACTTCACTCCATTTTATTATTTTCATAATAATGAAAAATTTATGTAAATACGACACTTATTCGAGATGAAATACGACACTTATTTATTAGAGGGCCGGGGTCGCGGCGCAGTATATAGTGCACGGCCTTCTAACTCCAGAAACAACGACGCTAACGTGCGCTTCTCACTCTCCTCGACAAATTCCATTAACGCGACCGTTTCAACAGCTTCCGTCCCTCAGGTGACTGCTGTATTCTATTCCCAATTTCTCTCTCCCTTCGTCTCTTTCCTTAGGGCTTACTAATTCTCTCAAAAACCCTAGAATTTTTCTTATTGCTTATTTTATCTCGGAATCCTATTTCCCCATTGGAATTTTCTCACTAGGAAGAGTAGAACCAAGGCATTGACCATACTTTGTGGAAAGCTCGTTAATTGGAAGAAGCTCTATCTGTTTCTAGCTGTGAATATAACTTATTAGGTGAATATTTGAAAAGGCCTTGGAACTTTTATTTTGGCATTGTATTTTCTCTTTTTCTGGATATGGCTTCAGTTGCTTGAAGAAGGCAATCTTTGTTCGAAAATATGAGCTTTGGTTTTTTGGTTATTGAGAAATGGAAAGTGATGATGGTTCAAATTCCAAGGCAGGCCAGGAATTGCAATTTGATTTGGGGAATAATGTTGAGCTAGGGTTAGAAAATGTTTCATTGCAGAATTCGTTGAAACCTAGGAACAAGAAAATGGATGGCAGTGGGGGGTCTAAGAAAAGAGTAAAGGTTGCAGCGTTGGAGGTTGGTTTTGATTCGGATGATGATGAGCCCATTGGATCTCTGTTGAAGTTGAAGAAACCTAAGAATCCTAAAAAGGTTAAAGCTGCATTGGAGGGCAGTGCTGAGAAGTTCCAAAAGGTTGAAGTTAAGGCAGGTAAAAAGGTGGGCGAGGATGAGGAGGATTTGGGGGGTATGAATGATACATTGGCAAGCTTTAGGAAGAAGCTGAAGGGTCCAAAGAAAGATATTGAACCCGGAACAATGAAGGGAAGGGGTTTTGCTTTGAATGAAGAGGATGGTGGGGTTTTGGATGGGAAATCTGTGACAAAGACTGTGGAGAAAGCTCGTGATATTGGTGAAGATGGATCTGTTGTGGTTACTGATAAACGGGTTGAAAGAAAGCAATCAGGGAAAGTAAGGAGAGCCAAGCTTGATACGAAAGCAAAGGCCATAGGGGTTGATGATTTGGAAGGGTTGGAATCTGAGGTCGAAGAAGATCAGAACAAGGGAGCCTTGTGGCATGGGGAGGGTTCAAATCAGCCTTTGGATGGTAAGTCGGAAGAGTCACTGTCAACCTTTGTTCATAAGGCACAATCTGGTTCACAAAAGAAATCTCACCCAAATTCGAGTTTGAGAGAGAATGACAAGGCTACACATCATACTTCTGTTTCAAAGAAGCCCAGCAGAATTTGTGATGGCGCTTCTCATCCAGCTTCTGGTTCAAGCTTGTTGCAATCAACCTCCAAAGAATGCAACACAGCAGGGAATCAAAGATTTGATGATGGCATGTGTCAACAAGAAACCATTCTGGAAGCGCATGACGTAAATGTTCAAAAGGAATGTGGAGAAGATCCATGTGACAAGGATGGAGGTCAGCATTCCAACATTCAGCTCAGGGACAATTGTTCAGCAATTGACCAGAGGGGTACATCAGAAAGTGAAGGTTTAAAGGATGGATTAGAGCTTCAGTATACAGGTAAAACAGGCAGTGCATCACCCTCTCCAGAAATTTCTTTAGTTGGGGGTAAAAACTCTAATAATGGGTTGTTAAACAAGTCTAAAGAAAATGCATATGAAGAGGTTGCTGAATTAGAAAGTGGCCATGTTTTCAACCAATGTCCGGAACATTCAAAGCAAATTCAACATAATCTGCCTCTGTCTGCTGTTGGTTCACTCAAGATGGAAGAAACTTGCAGTGATGGTGTGAAGGCATGCACTGAGGACAAATCTTTAGAAACCCCTTTTTATCCGGATGAACTCACTCCCTCCAATCAGAGGTACAACTCTGATTTGCATCAGCCATCTGAAGATGCATCCGATGGTGCCTGTGTTCCCAGCCGTGATGGTTTTTTGGTCAACGAAGAGGCTAATGGAGATTCTCCAACATCCTTAACACCTGATGAATATGAAAGTTGCCATGAAGATGCAGTCTCCTTGCCGGGTTCTGACATCAAAGACAGTAAGTCATCAGCTGTTCCACGTGCTGGGCGCAGTATCAAAAAGCGTAGACATGGAGACATGGCTTATGAAGGGGATGCTGATTGGGAAAATTTGATAAACGAGCAAGGTTTTTTTGGAAGTCAGCAATTTGTAGATGGTGATCGTTCTATTACTGCAAGAGAGAAGTTTGATGAGGCAGCAGTATCAGCTGGGCTGAAAGCTCGTGCTGTGGGTCCAGTTGAGAAGATCAAATTTAAGGAGGTCTTGAAGCGTAGAGGTGGGCTACAGGAATATCTTGAATGCAGGTTTGTGAATATGTTTATAGTTCTGTGTACTTATTGTTATTCTTGTGAAAATATTTGAGTATTGGCTTCTGCATTATGCTTCTGCATCTTTTGACTCTAGACTATTACGTGATTAGTTACCCTTGAGACCTTGTGCAGCTGGTAGAATCTTCTGTGGAAATTTTGTGATTTGGACTATAACTTGGAATTATTCATATAATTTACATTTCAAGGTTTTGAGGTTTTGTATTCTGGGAATTGATATAAATTATTATTCCCTATTTCCCATGCGCTATCTTTGATTTTCTATTTTGAGAGGATCTGCTTTTTTACTGGGTTTTGATTTTTTGGTGTTGCAGGAATCATATATTAGGTCTTTGGAGTAAAGATGTTACCCGTATTTTGCCTCTTGTTGACTGTGGCGTTAGTGATACCCCTTTAGAGGGTGAACCACCCCGGGCTTCCCTAATTAGGGAGATATATGCATTTCTTGATCAAAGTGTAAGTGTTTTTTACTCTTTAATGATTTGTTTATATGTGTGTGTGTGTATATATTGATGGATTGTTTTTCTTAATTGGGAATTTCTCATATTTGATTTCTTGTGGGGTAAATTTAGGGTATCTTGATTAAGTATAATAGAGAATCAAATGCTAACATCCGCCCTTTTTGCAGGGTTATATAAACTTTGGAATTGCTTCCAAGAAAGAGAAGGCAGAAGAACTTAGTGCTAAGCATGACTATAAACTTCTAGGGGAAAAGAATTTTGATGGTAGTTCCGGGGCCTCAGTTGCTGATTCTGAGGATGGAGTTGCCTTTATCCTCGGTCAGGTCAAGACTTCAGAAGCTTCTCTGGAAGCGAAGAACAGTGTTCGACTTGATGATCAAAACCAGGCATCTGAAGCAACAACATGTGAAGTGTTGGTTGATTCGAGCACACCTGAATTCCCTAATGTAAAAGTACAAGAAGAATGCACAAGTGATAATTGCCTGAAAAACGACAGCATTGATGCAAAACAAAGCCCTGGATTGGTAAATTTGCATGTTCCAAGGGCTGATCTATCTTGTGATGCAGTTGACAGTGGAGTAGCCCCTCTAGTGATTCCAGAAGAAAGGGATGACTTACAACATGTTCAATCTACTGCTTATGATAATCCTCACAGTAATAGTCACCTGCAGGACGATTCAGATGTAAGAAAGAAAATTATAGTTGTTGGAGCTGGTCCTGCTGGGTTGACTGCCGCACGGCACTTGCAACGTCAAGGATTTTCTGTAGTTGTTCTTGAGGCTAGGGATAGGATAGGAGGCCGAGTCTATACAGATCGCTCCTCTCTTTCAGTACCTGTTGATCTTGGGGCTAGCATAATTACAGGGGTTGAGGCTGATGTTTCCACTAATAGAAGACCAGATCCTTCCTCCTTGGTTTGTGCACAGTTGGGGCTAGATTTGACTGTGTTAAATAGTTCTTGTCCTCTTTATGACATTGTAACTGGTCAAAAGGTTCCTGCAGATTTGGATGATGCTCTGGAAGCTGAATATAATGCTCTTCTTGATGACATGGAGTTTCTCGTTGCTCAAAAAGGTGAAAAAGCAATGAGAATGTCTCTTGAGGATGGTTTAGAATATGCCCTAAAAAGGCATCGCATGGCAGAAGTAGGAGCAGATATTGAGGAAACAGAATCACATTCTTCAGTGAATGCTCTCTTTGATTCCAAAACCAATGCCATTGGAAATTTTCTTGAAGAAAAAGGTTCTAAAGGAGAGATTTTGAGTCCCCTTGAGAGAAGGGTTATGAATTGGCACTATGCCCATTTAGAGTATGGTTGTGCTGCTTCGCTTAAGGAAGTGTCTCTTCCCCACTGGAATCAAGATGATGTTTATGGTGGATTTGGAGGAGCCCATTGTATGATTAAAGGAGGTTACAGCACAGTGGTTGAGTCTCTTGCGGAGGGACTTCCTATTCACTTGAACCATGTAGTCACAGATATTTTGTACAGCCCAAAGGACTCTGGAATCGATGATGGTCAACATAGGCAGGTCAAAGTTTCCACATCAAATGGCAGTGAGTTTTCGGGAGATGCTGTGCTTATTACTGTGCCACTTGGTTGCTTGAAAGCGGGGGCCATAAAGTTTTCTCCTCCGTTGCCCCAATGGAAGCATTCTTCCATACAGCAGCTTGGTTTTGGAGTTCTTAACAAAGTAGTCTTGGAATTCCCAGAAGTGTTTTGGGATGATACTGTGGATTACTTTGGAGTTACTGCTGAGGAAACAGACAGTAGGGGGCATTGCTTTATGTTTTGGAACGTAAGAAAAACTGTTGGGGCTCCTGTTCTTATAGCCTTAGTGGCTGGTAAGGCAGCTATTGATGGTCAACGTATGAGCTCATCAGATCATGTGAACCATGCAGTAATTGTTCTCCGTAAACTTTTTAGAGAGGCTTCAGTTCCTGATCCAGTTGCCTCAGTAGTGACTGATTGGGGCAGGGATCCTTTCAGCTATGGTGCTTACTCCTATGTTGCCATTGGAGCATCTGGAGAAGACTATGATATGTTGGGCAGGCCTGTTGACAACTGCTTATTTTTTGCTGGAGAAGCCACCTGCAAGGAGCATCCTGACACAGTTGGTGGTGCAATGATGAGTGGACTTCGAGAGGCCGTGCGGCTAATTGACATATTTAGTACTGGAAACGATTATACGGCTGAAGTAGAGGCAATGGAGGCTGCACAGAGACGGTCAGAATCAGAAAGGGATGAAGTTAGGGACATTACAAAGAGACTTGAAGCAGTTGAACTTTCTAATGTCTTGTACAAAAACTCTTTGGATCGTGCTCGGCTTTTGACCAGAGAAGCTTTACTACGGGACATGTTCTTCAATGTGAAAACCACTGCAGGTCGATTGCATTTGGCCAAAAAGTTGTTGGGTCTCCCAGTTGATTCCTTGAAATCCTTTGCTGGGACAAAGGAAGGGCTTACCACACTCAACTCATGGATTCTGGTAATATTGTTTTTCATGATTTATTTTCCACCCTTTAGTCGTATGGATTATATTCTAGTAATGCATATTTAGTGGCATTAAATAATGGCCTTTATTTTTTATTGTGTTCGAATTGGAATTTATAGGATTCAATGGGAAAAGATGGGACTCAACTGTTGCGCCATTGTGTTCGTCTTCTTGTGCTTGTTTCCACTGATCTGCTTGCAGTTCGTTCATCAGGTATTGGTTTATTTTATGGTTGTCGCATATATTATCTGTCTTAATGTAACTGCGTGGCACATTTAAATTATTTTGTTTGTATGTACATTTTTGTTTTCTTTTCCATGGAGTAGTATATGATGAATAAAAGTTGATAAGTTGGTGTTTTACTAATAATTATTCATTATTAGGCATAGGGAAAACTGTGAAGGAAAAAGTTTGCGTACATACTAGTCGTGACATACGTGCTATAGCAAGTCAGCTGGTTAATGTGTGGCTTGAAGTCTTTCGTAAGGCAAAAGCTTCTTCAAAGAGAAAATACCTAAAAGATTCAGCTTCTGGAAAGCCACCTCTACGCTCGCACCATGGTGCTTTTGAGAATAAACGAAGCTTGCAGGATCCTTTATCTGCTGGAAGCCAATATCCTTTCAATGTGAGAGAGAATGGAAAATCAATTGAGATGAAGTCAGAGGCTGTGAATTTAGTAATGTCTGAGGAAGAGCAGGCTGCCTTTGCTGCGGAAGCAGCTGCTCGAGCTGCAGCAAAAGCAGCTGCTGAGGTTTGTTCTTTCTTTTACCTTTTTATGGTAGCATATCTACATTGATGCAACAACTTTAAATAACCAATACTTGGTCAAAAAAGGCTAAAATTGTCCTTATGGAAATAGTCATTCAGCTTTTCCTTGTTTCCTTTAAAGACCAAAATGCTCTAACTTTGTAATTGGTTAGCTGTTAAGTTTTCACTACAGCCATCTTATATTTTCTCTTACGGATATTGAATACGTTGGCGTTGTAGTATGAAAGCATAGCATGCTTCTTTTAACTTTTGTTAAAGTTGTAATTGTTAGTTGATAGACTGGCCAAATTTTAATAAATTGTGACAGTATTTGACATTACTTTGAAAATGCAAAGTTGCATTCTACAAGATTAGTTATTGATTTCTTCTACTTATCCTTAATAAAATAGTATTTTCTTCTTTTGCTTCCTCAGTGGTTAAGTACTTGTTCTTATGAATAGATTTATTATTCTACTCTGTAGGCACTTGCGTCCACAGAAGCCAACTGCAACAAATTGCTGCAGCTTCCCAAGATTCCCTCTTTTCACAAATTTGCAAGAAGGGAGCAATATGCACAAATGGATGAAAAAAAGTGGCCTGGTGGTGTTTTTGGAAGACAAGATTGTATATCAGAAATAGACTCCAGGAACTGCAGAGTTAGGGACTGGTCTGTCGATTTCTCTGCTGCTTGTGTCAACCTTGACAGTTCCAGAATGTCAGCAGATAACCTATCTCAGAGAAGTCACTCAAATGAGATTGCTAGCCAATTAAAACTTAGAGAGCACTCTGCAGAAAGTTTGGCTGTGGACAGCAGTATCTTCACAACAGCATGGGTCGATACTGCTGGTACTGGGGGGATTAAGGATTATCATGCCATTGAGAGATGGCAGTCCCAAGCAGCTGCTGCTGATCCAGACTTCTTTAATCCATCGATTCATGTGAAGGATGAGGAAGATTCAACTACTAGTTCAAGGCAGCCAACCTGGAAGCAGGATGTACGAGCAAATGAGAGCTCCATCTCCCAAGTTACAGTAAACAAGGAGCGAATTAAAAATAATCCTCGTGGAGCTGATCGTATTAAACAGGCTGTTGTCGATTATGTAGCATCATTGCTAATGCCCCTTTATAAGGCTAAAAAAGTTGACAAGGAGGGTTACAAATCAATAATGAAGAAAACTGCAACGAAGGTTTATTTTATTCTCTTTTCCGCTTTCTTTTTTTTTTTTTTCACTCCTCAATTCTCAACCTCCTTTTCTGCCTCTACTTCACTCCGCTCTTACCCTTTAGTTCTTTTCTTAGGTGATGGAGCGGACTACAGATGCTGAGAAAAACATGGCCGTTTCTGAATTTCTTGATTTCAAGCGCAAATTTAAGGTATGCATTTTATTTGTAATTATATAAACTTTATTTATGTCTATATGTAGTCAGTCTACCTATTAAACTTGTTGGTTTTATGCCCTTTTTTTTTGGTTTATTTGGGGGAACGGGTGATTTAAACCCAGCCCTTGATTTCTTGAGCAAACTTAGTTTGAATGCTTTTGATGTGCAGATTCGTTCCTTTGTGGACAAATTGATTGAGAAGCACATGGCAACAAATCCAATCAGGAAACCGTGATGATGTTAAGGATTGACTGGTTATGCTCTGTCAGATGCTTCTTGGCAAGATCTACAAAAGCCTTTCTTTGCATGAATTACCTCATACCTGCCTCAAATGATGGTGCTGTGGCACGAAGAGTATTGAATCTGCAGTTCATGAATCAAAAGGTGCCCATGGAGGAGAAAACATGGTTCAGTATTTTGAAATCTTGATTGACCTGCAGAGCAAAAAGCACATAAGTTGATGCCTTATTTCGTCGGAATTGTTACTGGAATATGGTGGAAGAGGCTGTTTTGGATGTTGAATTGGCGGCTTAAATATGAATGGGCTCAATAAAAGTGTTGTGGCTCATCCATCTCATCTGGATTTGTGGGCAATGAAGATGACCTCAAGGTCGTTATATTAATTGGTTAACATCGTTGTATTTCGAAGAGTGGTAGTCAAGACCCAAAATTTCTTCTGGGATTCACACAGATGAGAGATTACCTGTCTTGACTTTTTTTCCCCTCATCTTTGATGTGTACAGCTTAGTATTCTTTTAGTGATGACAAGTATACAGGGATCGTCTATCTGGAAATACTTCAATATTGATTTTTTAAATGAACATCAATTGCTAACTTCAATTTCTTTCTTCAAATCTTTGTTGAAGGAATGGCATTTTACATGCATGAAATGAATCTCAGAGGCAGAATCTACATACTTTGTCTTGCTTTATATGTGCTTCTTTATTGCTGGGTCATATTGAGATGGCATCAGTATGCATGGAGCCATTATTTCTTTATTTCATGATTGAAGACTGTGTGCCAATTTTTGCATGACATTCAATAAATTGAAATCATAAGGTGAGATACCTCTCTGATGGTCTCTGTTGGGATGTCTTTGAATCTGCAAAGCATTAGAACACATAAATATGCATATCATCTGCTGGCTTAGTTGGAGTAGTATCATGCAGAATATACTAGTTGCTATGACATTTTCATTTTTAGTTGTCCTTTGCTGCTGCTATGGCATTCTATACACTTCTATATGTAAGAACATTTCCTTTTTTGTTTCTTGGATATTACTTATTGATAACACCTTTTTCTGGAATGTCAGGTTTGCAAAATGTTGTGGTTCTGGTCAAGGAGAGGTATGCTCTCTTTTGCTTCTTATGTACTGAATTCTTATAATTTGAAACTATTGTTCAAGCACTGGTTAGAAATTAATGTAGTGAAGTCTTAATTAGTATAGTTGAAGCTCGAATGCCTTTAGATGTTCTTTTGTGTTTGATGTTCAAGATTTCATTTCCCGTAGAGCTTTCTTCTGTTATTGATAATTATCTCATGTAACATGGCTGCTTCTGAAGAATGAAACCCTCATCTCGGGTTAATTGAGGTATGGACTGTGGTGTTTTGTTTGTATGATGATGACTAATCGACTATTTAGGATTTCCCTGAACTTTGGCAAGAACTAAACTGAAATGATAATGATACAGGTGATAAGGTGATATCATTAGTCTAAATATTGCATCTTCATTCATTTGCAAGTCTATCTATTTAGTCGAAAATTTGCATTGCATTTCTATCTTCTATTGATGATGACGGATGCCTCTGAGATAAGTCAGATAACCCACATAAAAGAAGAGGAAAAGATGGACAAGGGAATGTCTGGTTCCCTGAAATTATGTTGGTTGTTAATTGTTAAGTTGTGGGCTATCTGGATCAAAATATTTGTCAATTGTCATTATTTACCTGAAAAATTAAGCCCTTAAAGAGTTTGCTCCTACCCTTTAGATGCTGATAAGTAATAAAGTTCGGGTAAATGTTCAGAGTAGCTATGCAGTTTGCCGTTTTAGATTTTCTCAATTCAAAAGCTCAAATGCATATCTATTCATAAGGTTAAATTATCTATATTTTGTGTTCCTTCATGGGTTTTTACCACTTAGAAATGATAAGATACTTAATACTATATTTTCTAAACCATATGATTAATGAATCAAAATAGTAAATTATTAGAAAAATGAGTTACTACTTCGCAATTGCAACATGAAAACAGAGTTGGGCCAAGGTAGTTGATATGATATTGAAGATATATAATGGACCAAGTGTAGGGTCCAGCCCAACTAGTTTATTTCCAATTATGGCCCAATAAAAAGAAGCCCAATTTTAAGTTATTGTTGTTATCATGCATACCATGAGTTTGAGGTAGCCCTTTTTTCGCTACTTTTTCCAGGGGAGAGAAGAATTCTGCCTTAACATAAGCAGAATAATATAGAAAAAAGAAGAAATTACTAGCAAACAAGGATTACAATTTCAGATCCGATCCATCGCTCTCATCGGCAAAAATGTCTTCGACTTTCAGCGGCGATGAAACTGCTCCTTTCTTCGGCTTCCTTGGCGCTGCTGCTGCCCTGGTTTTCTCCTGTAAGCAAATTACGATACCTTGAAAATCTGTTTTTATCTTTCGTTTGTGGATCTGGAGGTTTTGATCGGATGTTCCGCAGGTATGGGAGCCGCTTATGGGACCGCCAAGAGTGGGGTTGGTGTTGCGTCCATGGGGGTCATGAGGCCAGAGCTGGTCATGAAGTCGATCGTTCCGGTGGTTATGGCTGGTGTGCTCGGTATTTATGGCCTTATTATTGCTGTTATCATCAGCACTGGAATTAACCCAAAGGCTAAATCTTATTACCTTTTCGATGGCTACGCCCATCTGTCTTCTGGTCTTGCTTGTGGCCTCGCTGGTCTTTCAGCTGGTATGGCTATTGGAATCGTTGGTGATGCTGGCGTTAGGTAAATCTTTTTAGCTTTGGTTGCTCAAATTTTACCAGTTTTGAACATTCGTAGAAAGTTGGTACTTTTTGGGTCTTTGATTTTTGCCATGAATAATTGCCAAGTTGAGCATTTTATGTCACCTTGTTAACACAGCTGATTTAGCTCCTTTGGGGGAGACATTTAAGTAGGGTCTATTGGGCATTGAGCTGGATATATATGGTACTTTTAGATTGGGAGGATAGGTGAATTTCATTTAAGCATAACCAGTAAACTAGTACTATATTTTTGTAAGCATGCTGGTGCTATGATTTGATTCGTTTTGTTTTGATTGATATTTATTGCTATTCCTGCTGATGATCTGTAGCTTTATTCTGTATGCTAAGTTATTTGTAAGAAGTATCTCTCTTATCTAACTTTGTAATTGGGATTTGCAGAGCTAATGCACAGCAGCCAAAGCTTTTTGTTGGGATGATTCTCATTCTCATCTTTGCTGAGGCTTTGGCACTTTATGGCTTGATTGTGGGTATTATCCTCTCTTCCAGAGCTGGTCAGTCAAGAGCTGAGTGAGAGAAAGAAAGCCTAATTATTCAGTGACTGCATAGTTGCTTCATGGTTGTGGCTACTGAGGAATTGTTTCATATATATTCTCTTCTTTTCTTTTGCTGGTTAGAAGTGTATTAGTTTTGCTCAGGAGGTTTTCTCTTCCAAAAATGTTTCTTGGCTGCTGCTGATGTTGAGTGTTTCTAAATATTGAGAAATTTGCTGTGGCTGATGATAGGTTAGAGATAGAAATTCAGTTGTATCAATAAAGTCTGTCAAACCCGTTTCATTATCAAATAATGTATCTGTGGATTCAATTCAAAACCTTGTAGGGTTATTGCTTGCACTATTTTCTTTTTTGCTTGGTTTCTCTCCCTCTGATACTTCCAAATGCTGAGTTGATTAGGATGAGCCTGTTTTTGGTTGTCTGGATGACAACAATGTGTGTAAAAGCAACCTTGTTTGGTTGCTTATGATTCATTAAGTTAGAAATTCCCCAATTAGCTTTCCTCCAGTCTTTGCAGGTGGCTTCAGAGGCATTAAATTCATGTTTCCGCCTCCTTGCTCTGCTCCAATACCAACAAATTAGTCTAAACCTTGAAGACTTGAAGATTGATAGCTTGGTTTGCATGTGTCATGTGATTAACATATGCAGGTGCAGGCTACAAGTTTAAAATACTCTAGCAAAAGCAAAGGCAATAAGGTCAAACTTCTGCTAATCTATTTCCCCGGTAATTTTCCAGTGCAGGCAGTTTTTTCCTCTAACTCTTTCCCCTCGTGCCTTAGAACATAATAATATCAAACACTAACAAGGCATTTGTGCTTACAAATCTGCCTTTCTTGACCAATCTTCAAAAGCCTAGTGTTCAATGCCAATAACATCAAATGCTAAAACGAATAAATGCTAAAGAATTTAACTATTTGCAGAATTGCAGCAATGTTGTTCCATTCAACTAGTGACAAGCGGCTTGTCCTTGTTTGAGAGGTTTGTTCAAGACAATTGCAGCCTCATTTCAATTGAGGGGTTGTTCTAAGCGGCGCTGGCCCATGGGCCTAATCAGATAAAATCCGAACTGAGACCCAAATAATTCGGCCTTCTAGTCGATAATTCTTTTTCCTTTTCTTTTTTTTTAAAAAAGGAACTTGGGCTTCAAGATTTTCAGGAAGAGAGTCAAAATGTTGAAAGTCAATGACGAGTGCTTCTAAACAGAATCTGAATCATCGAACGTCATCGCCAACGTAAACGTATCTTCAACTGTTAAAATGCCTTAAGCCATTTGGAGACATCCTCAAGTGTAACTAAAAGGAACACCAAAAACCAGTGTTGTTAGATACGCTCCTCCGCTTAACATGTCTTAAAGCCTTATAGGCATACATAGCCCACGTACCTAACCCCATGTGATTGCTGCGTACGTTACACGCGCTCTAGTTAACTCATATATTTTCGAGTCGGCACGGCTGCCATTAATTATCATCATTTTGTGAAAATTACCCAAAAGTAAAAGAAAAAGAAAGGGGGGAAGAAATTTCCTCTCCCACATTTCTGAATAATTCTATTGCCTTCTGAACAGAGTCAAAATCAAGCCTTTGGTTTTGCCGTTTTGGGATATATAAATACCGGAGAAATGCGTGGCTTCTTGCTCTGTCGTTAAAGCAAAAACCAAAACCAAACCCCATATATCGTATGAATCAGGCCCTCTACCGTTGGTCCAGTTCAATTTTAAGGAGAAAAATGGCTGAAGAAATTAGTAAGGCTGAGCTTCAATCCTCTGAATCTACTTTTGCCAAAACCCGATCACTATGGCCCTCCGTTCTCCGTTGGATTCCTACTTCTACCGACCGCATCATCGCCGCCGAGAAACGCCTTCTTTCTCTCGTCAAGTAATCCTCTTCTATTTCCTTTGCTGACCAAAATTCATTCTGATTCTTCTCTAATAGTTTACGCTTGAAAAGCCTGTAACTTTAATTGCACGTTACCCCAATTCTCATTTTTCTGTTTTGTTTTTAATCCGGAGGATATCAATTCATATTATTGTAAAATTTTGGTGAGGTTTTGAATGGAAATTTGATGATTATGAATGAATTGAATTGAAATTTCAGGACCCCATATGTGCAAGAACAAGTGAATATAGGTTCGGGTGCACCTGGTTCTAAAGTTAGGTGGTTCCGTTCTTCGAGCAACGAGCCGAGGTTTATAAATACAGTTACTTTTGATAGCAAAGAGGGTTCCCCAACTCTTGTAATGGTACATGGATATGCTGCTTCTCAAGGTTTCTTTTTCAAGAATTTTGATTATCTCGCCAAATATTTCAAGGTCATTGCTATTGATCAGCTTGGGTAAGTTCCACCTATTTTATAAACGATTTTGCTTTTGCCATGCCGAGCTGGGTTTGTACTGGTCATAACTTCAACTTGTTCTGCTGTTGGATACATGTACAAAAGGATTGTTAATCTATGATAATGGACGCATATAGCACTTCTCATAGAAAAGAGTTTTGAAATGACAATCTAACATTAGGGAACATGGTGCATTTTCTGGTTACTTGTATAAAAGCAGAATTACAATTAATATTTGGATAGTTAGTGCCTGTCCGAATAGGTCTTTAAAATCTTTATCATTTGTTGTCTAAGAAGGTGGTCTTGTTTTAAACACTTCTTATCCGCTACATTTCAATTGTAAAACGTGGTGCTCTTGTTCTTTTTTAGCTGATATCTGCATTCCATCTATAGTTTCTTAGTCTTCCTTCACTTTCTTTCTTACAGATGGGGCGGATCAAGCAGGCCTGACTTTACATGTAAAAGTACTGAAGGTTGGTAAGCAGCATGCTAATATTCCCTTTGGCCCCCTTCTTTTTTTCAGAAGTTACTAAAGCAATTTTCCATATGTATTTCATCTTTGTCTTTTCGATGGAGCAGAAACTGAGGCGTGGTTTATTGATTCTTTTGAGGAATGGCGTAAAGCAAAAGATCTCAGTAACTTTATATTGCTTGGGCATTCTTTTGGAGGATATGTTGCAGCTAAATATGCTCTAAAGGTGATTGATTTTACGATGTTAAATACGTGATACGCTACAAATAGTATGATGCCCCACTTCTATTCTCACATCCCTTGTGTCTATTTTGTAGCATCCTGAACATGTTCAACACTTAATTTTAGTGGGACCTGCTGGATTTTCATCAGAATCAGATGGAAAATCTGAGTGGCTAACCCGCTTCAGAGCTACATGGAAAGGGGCAATTTTGAATCATTTATGGGAGTCTAATTTTACTCCTCAGAAGCTTGTGAGGTTTGTAACTATCTTGTCCTGTTTTCTTAGCTTGCAATGTTCTGTGAATGAATGCTAGTAGCAATAGCAGGACTTATCTCTGTTCCAAGAAAACCAACATCTTACTATCTCTTTGTTATTTAGATTGGGATAATTTTTAGGTCCCCTTTGTTATTATGTTGGTTTTGAAGTCCTCTAACTTCAATTTGTTTTGTTTCATTTGACATTCATTTTCATTCATTTTTCTTGTGCATCAAATAGCTTAATATTGCTTTCCATAATTTTTGGATGATTCTGTTTGCAGAGGTTTAGGTCCTTGGGGCCCAAATCTTGTAAGTAAGTATACAACTGCTAGGTTTAGTCCTCGATATTCAGCTGAAGGTGTACTGACAGAGGATGAGTCTAAACTGCTAACAGGTATAGTAATGTCCTTAGATATCGTGACTGTAGTTCACAACATAAGCAGATATCTTTTTTTTTTTGGCCGGACATAAGCAGATATCTAACAACTATTTTTTTTTTTTACTGTTCTTGTTGTTGAAGATTATGTGTACCATACTTTAGCTGCCAAAGCCAGTGGAGAGCTCTGCTTGAAATATATATTCGCCTTTGGAGCATTTGCTCGGATGCCCCTTTTAAACAGGTTTGATTATCTTCTTCTTTAAAATCATTTATTGGTTTAATAGAACTGTCTAGTTACTTACTTTTAATTGGGTTTGTTGCATAGCTTAATATATTGGCAAGATTCTGTTTTAGACATTGGGAAATGGGAATCCTATTTGTGCAATATTTTCACATTGCCTTGGAAACATTCTCTAGGATGAAAGTTATGCATTTCTCTCATTGTGTTTGGAACGTTTGTGCAGATGCACAATAAAGAAACAGGTTTCATTAAGGCCAATGAATTTATGCCTATTGACTACATTTTTGTGTTAATAAGGAAACAGAACGACCATGTGATTCATAAAGCTTCACTTTCTGAAGGGTCATACAAGCTATACCTTTTTGTATAATGCTAGAGCATGGATTATTGCAAGCAAAGGATTATAAAAAACTGCAATGAAACCTATTCAAATCTTCACTCCCTTGAGCACATGCATAAATCTACTTGAAACTAGTAGACACTTTTAAAATTTGAAGCTAATTGATACTGTTATATGCACCATGAGTTAGAGTCTAGAGTGGTGGTTGTGCAATTTACTGACTAGAGTGATTTAAGCTTTTTGGAAGACAATATTGAGTTGCCTTTTGTTTGGGTGAATAGTGCATCTGAGTGGAAAGTGCCAACAACTTTTATATATGGGGTTCAAGATTGGATGAACTATCAAGGAGCCCAAGAAGCTCGCAAGCAAATGAAGGTTCCATGTGAGATTATCAGAGTTCCCCAGGTCTGTTTACTACTGCAATAATAGAATAATAACTTGGACAGCATTGCTTGCTAAATCCATTTGATTATTTCCATCAAAGCTTTAGACAGTTTTATAGCCTAACGCTATCCTTCTGTTGCTTATCTTTGCTTTTTTCTCATCTGCAGAGTGGACATTTTGTGTTCCTTGAAAATCCAAGTGGATTCCATTCAGCCATGTTACATGCTTGTAGGAGAATTCTCTCACCTCACCCCGATGACGAATCCTTTCCCGAAGGTTTGGTATCGGCGTAGAAGAGAGTATGTTGTAATCTCTTTCCAGGTTTGGTGTATAATACATAATCAAAAAGTTTCAGTAGTAAGTAGATTCTTTGGATCAATAAAACATTCTTTGCCTGTAACTTTTATCATATTTATTATTTATTTATGTGTATATGTATTGAATAGATTATTAAAATAAACATGTTACTGAGAAATTCAAATTAGCATCTTCCACCTCACAAATCTGCTACAAGTAATTTCTAGTTCTGCTTCCTACTACTATAAACTTTGTCAGCTGCAACTGGTTAAAGGACTTCCAACTACTATATAATGTCATGTAATAATAAAAGAAAAACATAGCTGGATGTTATAGAGTTTAGACAATGAAAGAACAAAGTGAGATATCTGTCTCAGGTATTTGCTGAGTGCTGACTCTTAGCTGGACTGCGCAGTGGAGCAGCCCATAAGAATCTACCGGTAGATATTTTCAAGTTACTCCATTATTGAGCTCCTGGAAATGGGTAGTACTATAATTTACTTATTACTGTTGCCTTTTCCCATAGTTAAAATTTGAAGTATTTTGACTGGAATAGTTGGTGGAAGACCTGAAATCATAGAGGGTAAAATCTTAGTGAAGTTAAAAAATGAGAAATTGACAGTGAACCATTGAAACTGTTGGATTGTCATGAAGGGATTGAATGAATGGTGGGGCTTACAAACTTTAGAGTTCTGAAGTCTGAAACTCTGAAACTCACAAGTCACAAGACATGTATAAATAAATACACTGTCAAATACGTATACTGTAGGACACTGTATGCTCCATTATTTATTTTATCTATCTATTCTTTAATTGTTGCATTTAAATTTCAGGCTGATGGGTAGGGACCCGGCAACCCGTAACCATACCACTTTCGTGCCAATAGCCCAATATCACTTTCTTTTTACTCCATCGTATTTATTTCGTTTCACCAAGAACAAGTGACACTATTTTAAGGACCCACTTGGCCGTCAGCAAGCCAAATCCGACGTGGCTGCCAAAGCTTCGAAAAGAATCTAATAATTCAATCTTAATCTGCTTCTGTCTATATTTGGTTGCTCTGAAAAACGCCAAACTTCCGACAGTTTCAAGGATTCTGACGCCACCTTCGCCTTTTCCCAATGAGTCACTTAACGGCTACTTCTCCCCCCTCCTCCGATTTAGCCACGTGGCTTCTCCAGATTAGATTAGAGACGTTATGCTTTTGGCGGGAATGCTCCCCTCGGCCCTCACTTACCGCTGGTTGGAACTTGGACCCCGCAATAAGATGGTCTGGACCATAGAGAGACCTCCTCAAACGGCGCTGTCGGGTCACAAATAATAGTACTTGCTGTACTGTTTAGTGACTTTAGTCCCTGATCTCAGTGAAAGGACTACACTTTAACGTTAATGCATAAACAATGAGAAATTTGAATTTTAATAAGGAAAGATAACTATACACAATATGCATTAAATGATCAAGAATGACTTCTTTACTGGAAATAATAAATTCTGGGTACAAAATGAATTTAAGAAGAGAAATGGAAAATCTCAAATAGGGGAAGGAAGAGAGGTTGGATCAGCTGAGGATGGAATATCTGGTCCAACTCTACACCCTTCTAACATGAAAACAATGTCTGCCATTGATGGCCTATCAAGTGGATCAGGAGCTGTGCAAAGGAGTCCAACTTTGACCCCTAACAAGAACTCTTCCCACTCTGATGATTCAGGGTCTAACTCGAGAAGCCCTGGCTCTAACAACTCTGAAATCTGCCCTTTCTGCAATTGCTTTTTCACCCATTTCACAATATCTTCATCTTGGGTAAACATCACTGGTTTCCTTCCTGTAAGAATTTCTAATAGCACAATTCCAAAACTGTACACATCTGCTTCTTTAGCTGGTTGACATGTTAGAGCAGCTTCTGGTGCAACATAGCCTAAAGAACCAACTGGGGTTGAAGATGAGGAGGCTTCTGCTGGAGTTGCTATTGTCAGTCTCTCTAACCCGAATTCGGATAAATGAGCTTCAAAATCAGCATCAAATAGGACATTTTGTGGTTTGATATCACCATGAACAACTGATAACGAGTGCAAAAAAGCGAGTCCACGAGCAATGCCAAGAGCAATGAGATGCCGCATTGGCCAATTCAGCATATGCCCATCTTGATGAGATGCCTCCTGGAGAAGGGTGGCTAAGTTTCCATTAGGCATGTAGTCATAAACAAGGAGTCTTAAGTCAGGTGGTCCAGCATAGTAGCCTCGTAGAACTGTTAAGTTTCTGTGCTTCACCTTGCCTAGCAATTCAGCTTCTTTTCGAAACGTAGTTTCATCAATGGATCCATCGACAAGGCGACGGATTGAAAGGACCATTCCATCTTGATATGTCGCTTTGAACACAAGTCCATACCTTCCCCTGCTCAAGACATTTTCCTCGTCAAATTGCCTTGTCGCTTCTTGTGTCTCTGCTAGCGTTATCTTGTTATTGAACATTACTAATTTCGGTCCTCCATTTTCCCCACTTCCTCGACCCCTGTCTGCTCCCGAACTAGCACGAGCCGGACTCCTCTTCTTCTCCCCGGTCGCCCATTCTCGGAGCTTCTTGCGCCAGCGTAAAAGACTGTAAACATATCCACAACAACAAATGGCAAGAAGGAAAGCTCCGCCAGCAGCAATGGCAATCAATAGAATCAGCTTCCTCCTCTTTCTATTCCTTACATTTGCACATTCTTTATTTAAAGGCTTACCACATAGTTCTCTATTCATTGCAAAGACAGAAGGATCATCAAACTGAGAACCCAATGCATTTGGAATCTCACCTTGAAGATTGTTTCTTGACAAATTCAAGTACTTCAAGCTAGAAATGCTTGACAGGCTTGATGGAATGGCTCCACTTAACCTATTTGAGGAAAGATTCACAGTTGTTAGATTCGATAGTCTTGACAATGAATCTGGTATGTTACCAGAGATGTGATTTCCATCCAATAACAGAGTAGTCATAGAGGAACATCTGGAAATTTCCTCCGGGATTTCACCATCTAAATTATTCATGCCCAAATCAAGCTCCTTGAGACGAGATAACCGAGAGAAATCACCTGGTATATTGCCTTTCAAACGATTGGAACGAAGCTGAAGCACTTCAAGATCAGAGCAATTACCAAGCTCTGCTGGAATCATACCAGAAACTCGATTGTAGGATAGGGAAAGCATAACTAATGACTGCAGAAAACCATAGGTTGCCGGAATCCGACCAGTGAATTCATTGGAACTCAGATTCAAGTATTGTAAACCAACCAAGCTGCTAAAACCTTCAGGAACATCACCAGACAGCCTGTTTTCTTGTAAAGCAACAATTTGCAGACTTGGCAACCCAAACAGCTCAATGGGCAACTCACCAGAAATCTGCTGCTTACTCAAATCAAGAGATGTTAATTTCATCAAGCTCCCAATACTCCCAGGAATCTTCCCTGAAAACCCACATGCACTTAAGTTCAACACTGCCAAACTTGACAAATCCCCTATACCATTAGGAACTCCTCCTGAAAATTTGTTATGGCTGAGGTTTAAGGTAGTTAAATTACTCAGCCGCATTATATCTTCCGGTACATTTCCGGTCAAATTGTTTCCACCCAAATTCAACGTTTCAAGCCCTGAAACACTCCCAAACCCAAACGGAATTGAACCAGAAAATGAATTCCTCCCCAGAGAAATACTTTTAAAGCTCCTCATTTGACTTAAAAAGGCCGGCATTTTACCAGATAACCGATTTCCTTCAAAATCAACGACCTTTAACGAACTACATTTTTGGAGCTGGCTAGGAACTGAACCGGTGATCGAGTTGTTTGCCACTCGAAGCTCTTCTAAGTTAAAAAGGTTGCCAATTTCAACTGGTAATGAACCAGTTAAGAAATTCCAAGAAATATCCAATATTCTCAACGTGGTCAAACTGGTCAACCAAGAAGGAAAAACCCCACGGATGTGATTCTCGTGAAGGTCCAAAACCTCCAACACTGATACGCAACTCTTGATATTTTGCGGCTTATCAACTTCCGTGAACTCATTAAATCCAAACTGCACGATCCTCAACGACGGCGAAGCATTCCCCGATGGTTTACAGAAAATGCTTTCAGGAACCGCACCGGAAAGCCCGTTGCGCGATAAAGCAAGCACTTGAAGATTCGGAACCGCACCGATACTTCCCGGAACCAGTCCTTTAAGCTGGTTATCTTCTGCGCTTAAATGTACCAGCGAAGAACAGTTAGCTATTGCAGAAGGCAATGTCCCGTACAACTGGTTCGAGTCGAGCCAAAGGTACTCGAGTCCTTGGAGCTTCCCTATACTCGCCGGAACTCCACCGGAAAACTGGTTATATGACAAGTTGATAAGTTGGAGCTGAGACTGCGCCGAGAAGTTCGACGGGATTTCCCCCGAGAATTCGTTCGAGGATAAATCGAGGTACCGGAGAGACCACGGGATATCGGCGGCGATTCTACCGGAGAGATAATTATGAGCTACATTGAGGACTTGTAAGTTGGTGAGATTAAAAATGGAAGGCGGAAGGTTTCCAGAGAGTGAGTTGTACTGCAAGTAAACGGCGCGTAAGAGAGCGCATTGGGAGAGCGCGTCAGGAATGGAGCCGTTAAAGTTGTTAGAATGGAGGCTTAACTTGCGGAGCTCGCGTAAGTTGGACAACTGATCACTGAGTCGGCCACCGAGTTGGAGGCGAGGCAAGCGGAGCTCGCGGACTCGGTTTTCATAACAGACAATGCCACGCCAGTCGCAGGGAGCCGACGGCGTGGAAGCATCCCAACCGTCAAGAGCACCAAGAGGATCGTAAAAAATGTCTCGCTTGAATGACGTCAAGGCTCGGATCTCCGCCAAAGTGACGGCGCTGCGTTGGGCGTAAGAAGAAAAAACGAGGTTGAAGGTGAGGAGGAAGATAAGAAAAGTAGCCGTTATTTCCATGGAGGGAAGGAAAAAAAAAAAGATGGGTACTTTGGAAATGGGAAAACAAAGTTGGGGAGGTTTAGAAATGTAGGGATGGTGGTGGAACAGAGGGAGGAGCGTGTGTTCGCAGAGACTGACGGGGGAGACTAGTGCTTGACAGAAACGACGCCATATGTTGCGCCAGGGCTTGGAAGTGGGCGTTTTTGTGCTAAGTTTTTTTTAGCCTTTTTTGCTTTTAACTAAATTAAATAAAGTTTCTTTTTTACTTTTTTTTTTCCCTGATACTGTGGCTTTGGCTTTTGTTTGGCTTTGGGGAAGTCTATTTCTATTTTCTTTTTCTATATTCCCAAAGATGGAGAAGAAGGGAGCATTGATGGAAAAGGCTTTTCGAGCTTTTAAAAAAACTGGTTGATGGGGAAGAATCATTAAGTCAAGTCTTGTGAATATTTCTTGTCACGAGGGGTTTTGATAAGCTCACCTGGCTGGCGTGTTCTTAACTTATTGCATGTTCATCTTGCTCTACATTCATATTTTAATACTACTTCGTATACTACTATACAAGTGAAGTGTATCATGAACTTTGGTATATAATTTTTTAATTTAAAGTATAAATACTATGAACATGGGAGTTATATCTTCTCAAATCTCTGCTTTACAGTGCCATAAAAGGAGTTTGAGAAGCTGATAAAAGTAAAAAAGTTCACTTTGAGGGAATCTGGTAAAGCGAAGGATTTTAATGGAACTCGATAAGATTAGAGTTAATTAAAGTATATTAGACCTACATTGATGCACTGTACCAAAGCCTATACTAGGCCAATTACTCAATTGTAAGTAACTTTTAATTTTAACCTTTTTCCCCTACTTTACTTGCTTTCAAATTCCAAGCTTGCAATCATCAAGAGTACTTACATAACCGATGTCCAATGCAGCTTTTTTTTTGTTTACCTCATCCGTTATCTAGAATGATTAATTCAAATCCGACTCATATCGTGTACTGATTGTAGTGGGTGAGTCTACCAACAAAGTCGAATACACGTAATTTGTGTTTATAAGGATTTGTCCTAAAACATGTTTTACGTGTAGCATGATGATCAAGAGTACTTTTGGTTTTGGTTACTAAATGGAGTATATAATATAATATAATTAAAGCTTTTCTTTGTTCTACAACTACAAGAGATTTCATGTACACATACCATTTCTCTAGTTTCTAGTACTCCCTTTTTGGTTTTAATTAGAAGCTTTGATTTCATTTAGTTTCCTTTTATCTTAAAGATTTACCTCTTTTGAGTCTTAAAAATTGTAATATTTGTGGTCTTCTTTCTTTTTAAAAAAGAAGAGAGATTTATTACCAGCTGGTCTGGCAAATCCTGATCATCTTGAAGGATACAAGTATACAACTGTATATATCTGTTTTCAATTTCTGCATGCACAACATATGCAGCCAATGATTGCCACTCTCCACTGTTTATTAATTGCCTCAATAAATAAAACGTTTGATACAGCAGTACTACAGTACTCACAGAGCATTCCATGGCATTTCCTGTGAATTTGTTATATATTCTACATTAAATAAATAAATTCTAACTACTACTACTAAACTACCTCACGTAAAAAATAAATACTACTGTGTAGCGAAGAGCAAAAAAAGAAAGAAAAAAGAAAGAAACTCTAATAATAATAATTCAGTAGTTGCAGTGTAGAGTGTATTATTGGGAGATTATTAATTCCGTTTTACTGTTGTTTGGCCTTATTAGGGTTAGGGATAAATTCCGGTCAGAAAGCGGTATTGATTGTTTGCCTGACTACCCCCATATGCTGTTTCTGACTGGCTTTCCGTTGCAAGAATGGCCCATCTTTTGTTTGCCTTCATAAAGCTGGCCCACTTCCATGCTTACCCGAAAGGTGTAAACCTTTTATCAAGCTAGGCTAGGCCCAGATTCTACAATTTTGTCTTCTAAATCAAAACCAATAGTCCATAACCCACTACTTCTTCCCTTTTACCGTATTTATTATAAACAAATTCAAGCCACCAATGACAATTATATATACATTCCATGAAACCAAATCAAATTGACCCAGTTTCTTCCTTTTGGCCAAAAGGAAAGGAATATATATAAATATTCAATGTTGATGATCATATGAGATTTCATCAATGAACTTTGATGATCTATGCTTGATATCAATACCCAGGGTTCACTTTTAGTTTTCCAATCAAAAGTGCCCAGTTTTTATATACATGAAGCAATGATGATATGAACATCTCCCTTGCCTCATCTATGGACCAGTAAGACTAAAGCAAAAGGCTAATACAAGCTTAGAATAAGCTGGTCACAACCAGGCAGGCAAAGGTTATTTGGATGGAACATAGAGTTGCCAATCATGTTCACAAAGATCAAAATTACAGAGTTGAAACTTTTTATGTAATGGTGACATTGAGAGCAGTTTCCAGCATTAAAGAATGATTGGCTCTGCACTGCTTCTATTCTATTCCCAACCTTTTCCTGTAAAATTTGAGAAAGGGTGAATCTAGAAATCAACAAGTGGGTTCTCATGTTGCTATCATTGTTGACAGGGGAAAAGATATAAAAATGATTGTCAACTCCTTCCACTTATTGTTGTAATTAAATACTATACTACTCCATTGATAATCATTATTATGCAGCATTTTTTTTTTTTTCATCCTGGCAATGGAATAATAGTATCATCTGTTTTCTGATTTTCATTTTCACATTTCTGAAGTGCAGACAAGCAAGAAGGAAAAAAAAATTTCCGTTGCCGGGACTTGAACCCGGGTCTTTCGGGTGAGAGCCGAATATCCTAACCAACTAGACTACAACGGATTGTTGGTTGGAGCTTAATCTTAAAACCATTAATACCGTAAATATTGGTGGAGAGACAATGACAAAAGACTACAACTTTACACCTCAACTTCAAGAGTGACATTTCTGACTTTTTGCAAGTGAAGAAACTCCAGCATTTTCACAGTTTTGGAGACAAAAAGAGAAGCACCCATTTCTCTGCTGAGAGTTAAAAAGGGTTTAAGCCATTTTGTTTGAGCTCACATATCCCAAAGATGGAAGCTTTAAGACACATTAGCATCGGACTTTGCACTCCCGCTTTAACTCCATTGCCTCACCGTAGAAAACCTTCCAAACTCTACCACCCTTCCACTGCCACCACCGTCTGCTCCGCCAGTAAATGGGCCGACCGCCTTCTCGCCGACTTCCAATTCCTCCCAACCACCGACAATTCCTCTTCCTCCTCAACTGCCACCCTCTCTCCCCCTTTCCCTCCGCCTCTCGCTCCCTCTCCTCCCGAACGCCACGTGTCTATCCCGCTCGACTTCTACAAGGTTAGTCAGATGCTTCTTCCTCTCTGGTTGTCTTAAGTTCTGTTGATAATTTAGGAAATTAGAGTGGTTTAAAAGATTGTCATTCCAAAATGGAAATGCAGATTTTAGGAGCTGAGCCTCATTTTCTAGGCGATGGAATCAAAAGAGCCTATGAAGCTAGGGTCTCGAAACCGCCTCAATACGGGTTCAGTCAAGAAACTTTGATTAACCGGAGACAAATTCTTCAAGCCGCCTGTGAAACCCTAGCTAACGCTGGCTCTCGACGGAATTACAATCAAGGCCTTGTTGATGATGAGCGTGACACTATCATCACTCAAGTCCCATGGGACAAGGTAACTTCAAAACTTTCACTTTCTTTTTGTTAAAATTTTCGGTTTGTTTATTGAGAAAATTTTAAATGCAGGTTCCTGGAGCATTGTGTGTATTACAAGAAGCTGGGGAGACTGAAGTAGTGCTTCAAATTGGAGAGAGTTTGCTAAGAGAGAGGCTGCCCAAGGCATTTAAGCAAGATGTTGTGCTGGCAATGGCGCTTGCTTATGTGGACTTGTCCAGGGATGCTATGGCATTGAATCCGCCGGATTTCATTAGTGGTTGTGAGGTGCTTGAGATGGCTTTGAAACTGTTGCAGGTAATGAACCACACTTTCTTTCTCGTTCAATTTTTGAATTGTGCCTCAATATTTGATTAAATGCCGTTTGATAGCTATGGGATTGTCTAGATTAGTTCATTAGTTGTGTTTTGGTTGATTTGCCAGTAGTATAATGAGTCTAAACTCTGCCCAACTATAAGAAAAGATGTAATGTGTGTATAAGAATATTTTATCAGTTTTGATGTAACTTATGCATAGTAGTATAAATATATAGTGAACCTACATAAAGGTTGATGAAACTGAATCATTGGCATTGACAAAATGGGATTTTTTTGGGTTTTGACCCTTGAACATTCTGCAAAAAGCTTGATTAATCCTTGTGTGGAGCATACAGGAGGAAGGAGCCAGCAGTCTTGCACCACATTTACAAGCACAAATTGATGAGACACTGGAAGAGATCACTCCACGTTGTGTTCTGGAACTTCTAGCATTACCCCTTGGTGATGAGTACCGAATGAAGAGGAATGAGGGTCTTCGTGGTGTCGGCAACATATTATGGGCTGTTGGTGGGGGAGGAGCTGCTGCAATTGCAGGAGGTTTTACCCGTGAAGATTTTATGAATGAGGCCTTCTTGTGCATGACAGCATCTGAGCAGGTATTATGGTACACTGGTACAGTATAATAGTCATCATTGATAATTGCGTTTTAGGCTTGCTGATCATGTTTTCACCATTTCGATGAAAGGTTGATCTATTTGCTGCCACGCCAGGCAATATTCCTGCTGAAAGTTTTGAAGTTTATGGAGTAGCACTTGCACTTGTTGCTCAAGCTTTTCTAAGTAAAAAACCTCATCTCATCAGAGACGCTGATAACCTCTTCAAGCAGCTTCAGCAGGCTAAGGTAGCAGCTCTCCCGGACCCTGTCTCTCTCTACACTCCCAGAGAAAACCGTGAGATAGACTTTGCTTTGGAGAGGGGCCTCTGTTCATTGCTTGTTGGAGAGCTGGATGAGTGTCGCTTTTGGTTGGGCTTAGACAGTGATAGCTCTCCCTATAGAAATCCATCTATTGTAGATTTTGTCATGGAAAACTCAGAGGATAATGATGACAAAGATCTTCCCGGGCTTTGTAAACTGTTGGAGACATGGTTAATGGAGGTGGTGTTCCCTAGATTTCGAGACACCAAAGATATACAATTCAAGCTTGGAGATTATTATGATGATCCCACTGTACTGAGATATTTAGAAGGGCTTGAGGGAGTCAGCGGTTCACCATTAGCTGCAGCTGCTGCTATTGCAAGGATAGGTGCAGAGGCTACTGCAGTTCTTGATCATGTAAAGGCTAGCGCAATTCAGGCATTGCAGAAGGTGTTTCCTCCTCGTCGTGCTGAGGAGGGTATGAGACATCAATTAGATGATGAGAGGAACAGCTTTTTTCCTGTTGTTGAAGATGAAGAGGGTCAGGAAAATTCTGATAATGAGAATTATGCTCTCCTCACTGAAATTCCTGGTAAAAGTAGTTTGGAAGAAACACATGAACAAGAAACAATCACTGACAAAATTAAAGATTCTAGTGTCAAGATCATGACTGCCGGTGTGGTGATTGGACTAATGACGTTGGTTGGCTTGAAGTTTCTACCTGGTAGATCTGTTATTCGCAAAGAAATCAACCCGGCTATGGCATCTAATGTCACTAATGTAGGTATGATCTAACAATACATGTTGAAATGAGAGAATAGTCAACATAATGTAGCATTTGTTCTACATAAGTACTAGTATTTTCTAATATAGCTTCAACATTGCTTCTGCAAATGATTGATCCTATAAATTTAAGTTTCAATATTTGCATGCCTATTCTCGCATCTATTTGTTTTTTTGTTATATTGTTAAAATTGGTGGTAGTGGCGGTGGTGGTGGTGGGCAGAGGACAGTTTTTCCTCCTAAATGTAAGACATATAGAAGTCATCATGCTCTTCCATGGGTAGTGGTGCTCAAAACTTCCTTGAACTTTGCAGGGTCAGTAGATGAAAATACTTTGCAAGAATTACCTAGAATGGATGCAAGGATTGCTGAAAGTATTGTTCGCAAGTGGCAGAACATTAAAACTCAAGCTCTTGGACCTGATCACTGTCTTGACAAATTGCCAGAGGTAATTGTACTGTAGTTTACATTCTTATTTTTCCTGTCATTTGTTGGAATCCTAAAAAAGGATGAATCTAAAAAACTGCCCTCCAAACTAGACTCCGTTTTTAGGCAACTGCTTATGTATGGATTATATGAGTGTTATTTTATCACCTAAATATGGTTAGTACTTAGTAGGTTGCTTTTGAAGACTGTTCTTTGCTGCATTAGGGAACTGTGTGCCATTGTGTTAAGCTTGTCCTAACACTGGAAAAACTGCCAGGTTCTAGATGGTCAGATGTTAAAGACATGGACTGACCGTGCAGCTGAAATTGCCCGGCTTGGTTGGATATATGACTATAATCTACTGAACCTGGCCATCAATAGTGTTACTCTTTCACTAGATGGGCAACGTGCTGTAGTTGAAGCAACGCTGGAAGAGTCCATCCGCTTGACTGATGTTCATCATCCAGAGAACAATGCCACTAATGTGAATATCTACACTACGAGATATGAGATGTCTAGTTCCAGATCTGGTTGGAAAATCACTGAAGGATTTCAAATCGTAGATAATGTAAAGCGTAATTAAGCTCCAATGTGAATTGTGAATACCAACTCTGCTTTTTTTTTTTTCTTCTTTTGTGGCCATGGTTATATTAGTGTTATTCTCTGACAAAAACAGAGCATTGCATTTTCTAATCATGTAATAAGTTGTTCTACTATTTAAAGAGTTATGCCGACCTTCTTCTGCTCTTGGCAAACAGAGAAAACTATCATGGCCACAATTATGAATCAAATTCAGGTGGTTAACACAAACATATCATAGTATACTTAGCAGATAACGTTATTTCCCAGAGCCAAGTGTCTGAGAAGATTCCTTCATTCCATTATCAAATCTTTGGTACATCAGATCATGCAATGATCAATGAAAGAATCAAGTTGAATCTGCTGCTAATGGCTGGTTAACTGTATACACCTTCTGATTTGTATATAGGAGCTAGAAATGACAAGATTTTCAACCCTGAAGATATGTATAAAGGTATGTCAACCTAGGTTAATCTCTCTATCTTCAAACAAACCTTTATAACAATGGAGGAATGCCATGTTTCCAGCTATAAGATTTGCGGGTTATGGCTCGGGGCAAGAGGCTGAGTCCAACAATCTCTTTGGGAGCTTGACTTGGTTCGACAAGCCCGTATAACTTTGCCACTAGATCAGCACTTTCCTTGACATGGACCATGTCCTGAGTGTCCGACCATACACGGCGTGCCAGCTGTAAACTCCTCTGCTTTGAGTCCAACGGAATACCCCACTTCTTGAAGAGCTCTTCTCTTTGCTTTCTCGAGAACTTCTTCTGTAATTGCTTGCTCAACATTCCCCTCTCACGAACCAAATCCTTCAGACTGTCACCAAAATTGAAATATTACACTACTAGTATTAAAATTTGCATGGCATTCGTTTTTCCCAACTAATTGAGAGGAAATCTTGGATTTACCTTGAAGATGAAGCGTCAAAGGGACTATCTTTCCAAGTATTGGTTCCGAAAGACATTGAGTTCTTTAGGAAAGACAACCTCCTTATCTCTACCTCCATGTACAAAGAATCAGACGGATCTCCTTTGAAGAGCAGGATGAAATAGGTCCTGTGGATTAATGGCACGTTGCATGCATCCCAGAGTTCAATTATCTGCCTCCGCTGCTTCTCAAATTCTACAGGCCAACTAGGCTGCAGTTGCATGCTGGAATTATCCGTAGTTTTCTCAGCCTGCCATCGATAATCATTCCACATAAAAGGAATATGTTAGCCAGATTATCATAACAGTATCATACGGATCTTTAAGGTAAGACTTCTCTAAACTCTAAAAAGTCATGATAAAATGGGTTGTCCTAGAAGGAATGACTTGAGAATAACTAAGCTGCAGTGACTGAATCATAAAAGATAAAAAGTTAAAACTGCCCTAAACATTCATAATCTGAAACAAACAACAAAGCATTGCAGCATCATTTTTCACATAATGCAAGACATGAACAAGAAAATTGGTGCTAAGCCTACTCAAAATTTCTGTATACTCTAACAGCTATATTATAAAAGATTGATTCAATAAGGAATGAGTAAAATAAAGAGAGGAAATGGTAGATTATTATTTTCTCACCACATTGCTCTCAATTTGCTTTTCTGAGTCTGACAGTAATTTCGTTTCAGTGCCACCTGTAACAACATCAGGGGAGGAGACTGTTCTTCTTCTTACGTAATCATCGCCAATTGACTTCTCCCATCGTGGAAGAGACTCAAGCCCAGGTAAAGTGTCTTCGGCTTCTGAATCTTTCAAACTTTGTACTTCGCCATAATAACTACTAAAAGAAGTTGTGGATTCATTTCTGTTGTTACATTTCAATCCTGTTGGTCTTTCAAGAAAGTCCTTTCCAAATCCAGTTGAAGGGGGTGTGCTTTCATACTGTTCTGATGGAGATGGAACAGTGGTGATAGCTGCTCTGCAGCTTTTACTTCTAGTCATGCTCGCGGCACTGGAGTTAGATCCATCTGAGAAACAAGGCGACTGCTCTGAATGATGAACCCTGACAAGAAACGCGATGGTCCTCTGCAGTTCCTCGATCTTATGTGTCAATGCCTTGTATGTTTCATCTGTATAAATAGGATTTGGTAGCAAAATTTCCTTCTGTGGGGATGATACGACTACGTTTTCCTTCACTGTTCCAGTCATGTCTAATTGTACTTGATTTTCCTCATGATCACTGGAGACATCGTCTGTTTCCAGTTTCTCGGTACTTGACTGAGTCAGGGTTAATTTTCCTTCCATATCACCAGCTCCTATTTTCTTGAGAATATCCTCTGCCACGGAAACTTTGCCTTCCTTTTCCTCATGAGCAATTGATAAATCATCAGCTTCTATTTCCTTGATAACGGCCCCTGTAATGGCCAGTTTTCCTTCCTGTTCCTCAGGATCAATTGACACCTTATCACTTTTAGTTTCCTTGACTATGGTCTCTTCCATGGCTAATTTTCCTTCATCGTTGTCAGGTTTCAAACAGGAAACTACTGCTCCTTTATTCATCTCAGTGCTTGAATCCTCAATTTCAATGCATCGAACTTCCTTGCAGTTATCTTCAGAGTTTCTATCTGTTCCTTGAGACGTGTCCTCCCAACCTTGACATGGATCAGGCCCAGGAAACTTCGGAGTGCTTCCATCAAGCAAAAAATAGTCTTCAGGTTTCTCAGGAAACCCTAACAGGAACTTGACACTAGGAGCCCTAGGCACAACAGTATTCCTAAGTTTGTTGTACTCAACCATAAAGGGAACCTCGTCCACTCCTGATGATCTTGATGATGAATATTCAGCTTGCTTTAACATTTGAACTTCTCTAACTGACAGAAGCAAATTTTCAACTCGATGTTGAGCAAGATCCCGTTGCCGAGTCAATTCTTGTACCTCTTTGGCCATCTGTACAATTTCAAAAGAGAAAAAGCAAGGTTACACAGGTAAATTATTTTAAGGGCCTGGACCAACTTGCAGGTGGCAACCATTCTATGTCTTGTTTCCAATTCTTCTCTCTTTTTCTTTTTTCCCCTCTTTTGCTACTGATCTAAAGAAAAGTTGAACACTCTTAACTGATTTTCTCAATTGATTAGTGAAGCAACATATTGGTGACAAATTCCCTAAAGCACTTTAACTAGAAAAAAGACAGGCTTTAGATGCTCAGATGCAAGAGTCTTGATCAAGTGTATGGAAATTGCTTTGTGAAGTTAGTCTAATCACCTGTTCGATGATTTGCTCTTTCTCTCTCAGCAATTTAGTGGTTTCACCTTTGATTGAAGTCGATCCTAAGCTCTTCATGTCGTTCTCCAATTTCGCCAATTCTCTTTGCAATTGCTTTACCAATGCCTTATCTGACATCACTAAATTGACCTGTGCATTAGTTGTCACCTCTTTAGCACAGCTTGCAAACAAGAGAGTGTTTCTCGATTGTTCAACATGACTGCGTGCGGGGCTCATGGTACAAATGATGGCTGTTCTGGCATTGCCTCCCAAGGAATTCTGGAGTATGCGTGTCAGCTTAGAGTCTCTATAAGGTACATGAGCATTTCTTCCCTTGCTGCAAAATATTGAGCCAGTAAATTGGTCAGAACTATATATGCAATGCTTATAATGTAGTTAAGAACACGCATGTTTCTTCCAATAATAACTGTTTAAAAGTAATGATTAAAATTCTTGAACCTTAGTTTACGAATCACAGTTCCAAGGGTTAGTAAGCTGCGATTTATGTGGCAGCCTTCTTTCAATCTTGCACCAGCAGATAAGGTCTGAGAGGCACGCTCACTCCCTGCTAAATCAACAAAGTTCTGAACAAGAAAACCAAGTCAAAATTTTCATATTGACAAAGTTACTAATTCAAATTTGTTTATTTAGAAGTTAACAGTATTATACCACAGAAGCTAGAAGAAGGCTTGAATTTTCAGCACCAGCATATTGACGAGCAGAGCTTTCAATCGTCTGCAACGGTGCATCAATTGAACACAACAGTAAGACCAGGCACAAGTCAGATAACAAAAAGATTACTTAAGTGGATATGCCTACCAGTCGCAAAATCTGATGTGATCTGGAGCTAGTTTCATTCAAAGAGGTCTCTCCTATCTGCCTTTGAGCTGCACAAATGCGATACCAAATTGCTTATATAAAATCATAATGGGGAGAAAATAGAATTTGGATACAATGCCATGAGTGTTCGACAACAACTCACCCTCACAGATTGCAAGGAGCTCCCGCAGATGTTCCCTGTCTCTTAGAGTCTCCTCAGTAAGTTTCTCCACAACAGTTCCCCTCTATAGAAGTGAAAACAAATGTATGATATATCAAGTAAAATGGTCTATGCTATCTCGGTTCTCAAACAGACTAATATTTAGCATAAAGAAGTGGGAAGTTGTTACCTCTGGGTCATCTAGGAGCCTGAGTGGGGTACTGTCAGAGCTAAGGAGGTCTCTTACGGCTTCATTATATATCTCCATGGCAGAAAATTTCACCACAAATTCTCTTTCTTCATGCTAATGTATTTATCAAAACAAAAATGTCATTCCCATTCTAAATTGCAAGAAACAGAATACAATAGCAAAAGGTGATTATAAATCTATTGTTATTACCCTCTCCATGTAGTCGTACAATTCGGCTACTGCACATTCAGTGATCCCACGCATTGTATATGTCTTTCCGCTGCTTGTTTGCCCATATGCAAATATGGTTGCTGGCCAAACCAAGAAAAAACCCTCATTAGCTAACAATTTTGCTTGATTATTATTAAAATTACCAGGAAGTTGAAACGAGGAAACAAACAAGGAAACAAAGAATACTTACAATTAATACCATCAAGCACTGAAAGTGCAATCTGCTTAGCTCCTTCCTCATACACTTGCTTTGTACTGCTGTCGCAACCAAATACTCTGTCTATTCATGACAATTTTCCAAAAAAAAAAAAAAAAGGTCATTAAAAGATGATTGCTCATAGCAAAATGGTTTGGCATTTGAAATGACAAGCAAATTGAGACTTAGATTTTGACAATGTAATTAAGAGAAGAGCAAATGCTTACCAAATGTATAGGCGGTAGGGAACATGGAGCGTTCAGGCAAGCTGTTCTTGAAAATAATGGTGTCATTGTTTATGCATTCCCAATCCGAAATCCTGTTTCTTGCTAGCTCTTTCTCGTTCAATGGCCTTAATCGAATTGAAACGAAAATCCTCTCCTGTCCACTTGGCCCTTGTTCCTGAAATTCAACCTCCTCCTCACTCATTGTTACCATTTCTTCTCTTTCCCTTAACCCTTCAATTTTTCCTCTGTTTTTTCTTCTTCAAAACCAAATCAGCAATCACCAAAATTTTCCTTTAATTTGTTTTCTTCGTTTCCTTGAAAAAGATAGTAAATATTATGTAATTAAAACCTGCCAAAGAAATCGCTTATTGCTTCTATGAAGCTTTAGAACCAACAAGATTTCAATGAAAACCTGTTGCTTCTTCCGCTTCGAAGCCTATTTCTTCTTCCTCTGTTCCTCAACGCTTTAACAATGCTGTCCTGAAATGAAAATTTTCAAATCAAAACGTGAGAAGAAAACTTTTTGAAACGTAAGAAATTTTCAAAAATTTGAACGTCAACTTTTTCATTTTAACAAACAATATGCAATCAAAACAATCGTCTTACGTCGGAGCTTCAATTCAAGCAGCTGAAAACAAAGAGGAAATCTCAATGAGAAACGCTTCAACTTTCAAAATGCAAATCGATCAACATTCAAAACAAAACGAAGAGTAAGAAAAAAAAACGTAGATGGAATATAATGAGATTACATTTAATCATCAACTTTTTCTTCCCGAAAATAACAAACTGGTCAATGAAATTCTCCAAAAGCGTTGGGAAAACAGCTAAGAATGATGAAGCAAATTCCGTTGGAATCAGAGAATAATAACTAAAAGCTACTGATTTGATTATGAAGTTTTTAGGGGAAAGAGAAAGAGGGTTGGAAGAAGAAAATTGGCAGTAAAACAGCAATGCAATGCAAATGCAAATGCCGTTTGTTCTTCGTTCGTTTCTTTTTCTGACCTGGAATTGTACCGACCTTTCAAATATAACCGCTACCGTAACTAAATTTATGGACCATCTTCAACTCCGAAACTTCCGCGAGAAGCCCAACAGGCCCAAATAGAACCCCGGTTAAGCTATAGTTTGGTTTATGGGCTTGAAAGTACCCAAAAACTATAATTATGGGCTCAAGTTTTGGGTTGGTAGGTCAATCTCTATTACTATTTCTATTTCCATATTAATTTGTTTTTTTTTTTTGTGAAAACATGAAAGATAAAGACTAGCTTAATTTAAATCCTCGGGGAAAAGCCACATCCCGCCGGCGCCGATCAGCCTCAAAAATGTTCACAACTCCTGGAGGAGGGCTATAGAAAAACTCCATATCCGTAGCCAAGTCACAACCCATCTTGGAGAGCATATCCGCACAGAAATTCCCTTCACGAAGCGTATGATGACAAAAGCACTGCCAACTCCAACTCAACATTTCCTTAACATCCAGAAGAAGCAAGGCACTACATATATTTGTTTATTGATACTAACTGATACCGTATATTTTTGGTACTACATAGTAGACTGACCGTTTCGATCATGATTAGCTGTAAATCTTTTTAAACATAAGAGAATACTAGACCAATAACATATAGTATATTTTCTATGCAAGTTCTCATATCTGGCAATCATAATAGACCTATTCACATTCAAATTACATTGAATTCCAGACAGGATCCATGCTATTTCTCCATCCCTACTAAAACTAATATTCTAGATGCTTCAAACATTTAATGGTGTAATTTCTTCAATAAACCCAATGCAATGCAAGCGCTCGAAAACCAATATTGGTTTCGATTAAATTAATATGGAATCGAATCATGTCAGATTCAAACACTTCATTCCTACTAGTAATTAGTATTATGAGATGCTTAGAAGCATCTACAGTTTGGTAAGTAGTACTTTGGTTGCTTCACGTCCACATTAAATGAAGAAAAAAAGTTTTTTGAAGCAAGATTATTAATGAATGATCGATCAGTTGCAGTTTTGGGGGTGAAGTGAATCTTTATATCTGTCTTGCTCTCATGCTCTATTTTGTTTCTTTGTAATTGTTTTTTTGTGTACCACATTGCTCTTTTTTCCCCTAAGATCTTTTACGTCAAATAACTTTGTTTAGTTAGCAGAAAGTATTATTGTAATTGTAACGTTACACTTACACTGTTGTTACACAGCCTTTTTTTAGTTTTTTGCAATAGAAAAAGGAAAGGGAAACGATAATTGCAGCCACGCAGCCAGCTGGCGGTTAGTCCACTTTTCGCCTCAAAATAAGCCAATTAGCCAACTGCCAACCAACCAACCAAACTTCACTCTCTCTCTCTCAAGAAAAAAAGATAACAATTTCTCACGAGAAAGAAAAAAAAAAGGTCTTTCTTTTTTGTGGGGTTTCATTTCATTGCCATTTGCCCCCACCCCTTCATCATCAGAGCCAGAAAAATAAATTGAAAAAAAAAACAATTAAAAATGAATAAATAAAACAATTTTGTTTAAGAAAAAAAAACTAATTTCTCTCCTCTTCTTCCTGTTCTCTTCTCTCCCATTAGCTTTCCCCAGATCCAATGAAACCAAATGAACATCCCAAAAACCCCAAAATTTTATTCAGAAAATTTAAACAACCCCTCCTAATTATTAGTGTTCCCAGTCCCACTTCAAAGTTTTCTAATTTATAGCCCCCCTCTTTTTCTTTTTCCTTTTTTATTAAAGAAGAGAAAAAGAAGACCCAATTTTCTCTTCTTTTCTTGGTTCGTCCTCTCCTAATTTTCAAGCTTGGGGGGATACTTTTCATTTCCAATTTCCAAACCCTAGCTCTAGAAAGGGAAAACACTAGGGGATAATGGCGACAAGAGGGAGTAGATCAGAGAAGGTGAAGAGAATTTTTCAGCAATTTGACTCGAACCGAGATGGGGGTCTTAACAGAGACGAAATGGCAGCGTTGGTGGTTGCTGTTAACCCGAGAGTTAAATTTAGCGATGAGCAAATCAACGCCATTCTCGACGAAGTGTTCCGAACCTATGGGGAGTTCATTGACGGTGAAAAGGGGTTAACTTATGACGGTTTGTTGAGAACTTACGACGACGGAGCCGGTGATGTGGACCGTGACTTCGACGCGCTTGGTCTCGAGCTCAATTTCGATGAGAACAAAGGCTTGTCCATTGTTTCCGAAGCATCTTCTTCGTCGATTGTGGATGAGAGAGTAATGGAGTCGCAGAAGAAGCAAAGGACGGCAGCTTGGGCCGTCTCGCCACATCACG
>AWWV01009211.1:0-19279 GCA_001974805.1 Corchorus capsularis | reverse complement strand
CGTTGATGATTTGGAGATTTTGGTGAAGAGATTGAAAGCAAAGCAAGCAAAAGATGGGAAATTTAAAGCAGACAATTTTGATGCGTATTCGGATGCTGGGTGGTCAAGGGAATTAGGACCGTCTGCTGAGCTTTCCGAGAAAAGGATATTTTGGGAAGAATCAGGGCCTGATTATGCTGTGTTTGTTAAAGAATTGGGAGCATTAAGGAGCAGAGCTGATGGGGCAAGATCAAGAGAAGAAGCATTTGATGGGCACATGGCACTTGGGAGGGTTTTATATGAGCATCAGTTGTTTAAAGACGCTTTGATTAGTTTTAAAAGGTCTTGTGAACTGCAGCCAATGGATGTGAGGCCACATTTTAGAGCTGGGAATTGTTTGTACGTGTTAGGGAAGTATAGAGAAGCTAAAGAAGAGTTCTTGTTGGCTCTGGAATCAGCCGAGGCAGGTGGGAATCAATGGGGTTACTTGCTTCCTCAAATTTATGTCAATCTTGGGATTGCTCTTGAAGGAGAAGGTATGGTTTTAAGTGCTTGTGAGTATTATAGAGAAGCTGCTATTCTTTGTCCTACTCATTTTAGAGCTTTGAAGCTTTTGGGTAGTGCTCTTTTTGGGGTAGGGGAGTATAGGGCGGCAGTTAAGGCTTTAGAAGAAGCCATTTTTATGAAACCAGATTATGCTGATGCGCATTGTGATTTAGCATCCGCTTTGCATGCTATGGGTGAGGATGAAAGGGCAATTGAGGTTTTCCAGAAAGCCATTGATTTGAAACCTGGTCATGTTGATGCTTTATACAACTTGGGTGGGCTTTATATGGACTTGGGTAGATTTCAGAGAGCTTCTGAGATGTATGCAAGGGTTTTAGCTGTATGGCCGAATCATTGGCGGGCACAGCTAAATAAAGCTGTCTCCTTGCTGGGGGCTGGAGAAACTGAGGAAGCTAAGAAAGCTTTGAAGGAGGCTTTGAAAATGACGAATAGGGTTGAATTACATGATGCTATTTACCATCTGAAGCAACTACAGAAGAAAAAGGTGAAGACAAACGGTGGTGCCAATGGGGAAGGGGCTTTTGTAATAGTAGAGGCATCAAAATTCAAGACAGTGGGTGAGAAGACCACGTTGAGGCAGGATTTAGGAAATGCTCTTCAAATTAGGGCTTTCCAGAGAATTACTAGATTGAGCCGTTGTGATGTGGATCTTTTGAAGAAGGAAATGAGTGAAAGTGATGTCCCAATCTCCTACTCCGGTGGTGGTGGCCCTCAAAAATCCATACGCAAGCCTAATCTGGAAGAAGTTCTACGCAAATTACTCAATTTTCTAAAACCTGAAACCTTCCAAGGAGCTGTCAAAGCCATAAATGAGAAAATTCTCTCTGTTTTGGATGAATCAGGATCAGGCAGGGTGGACTTGGGAATGTTTTATGCTGTTCTTGCCCCCATTTGTAGTGGACCTCCAGATAAGCGGAAAAGGATCGCCTTTGATGCACTTTTATGGCGTCCAGTAAACGAAGGTAGTTCTCAGATTAGAAAGGTGGATGCTATTCAGTATATCAAATTGTTAAGGGCTATTTATGTTCCTTCTCAAGGAAATAGTGAAATGCTGGAAGTTCATGGAGAAACAGATTCCTCAATGGTATCTTTCAATGAATTTCTAATCATGTTTGATGATCCTGATTGGGGCTTTGGTATCATGTCCACCCTCATGAAGTTAGAAACTGGAGATAGGAATCGTCATGGGCGCCAAGTTTGCTCTGTTTGCCGTTACCCAATTATCGGCTCCCGCTTTAAGGAAGTGAAGTCTCACTTTAGTCTATGTAATCAATGCTACAGTGAGGGAAAGGTGCCCTCTAACTTTAAACAGGAGGAGTATAAATTCAAAGAGTATGGAAGTGAGGCTGAAGCAATGAAAGATAAGTGCATGTGCTTCACTTTGCAATCCCACAAAGATCCGTAGCTAGTTGGTTTAAATTCATTTTGCTAATCGTGTACCATTCCATTGTGTTACTTTAGTCATCCAGTGTGCATTGTGCAATATATAGTTCATCAATGTGTTCAGTGGGCAAGTTGCCCTTGTATAATAAATCTTTTTCAAGTGATGGCTCTGATATCTTTGTTCCATAACAGTTGTTGTAGAGATATTTTTGCTCCTTTTCTTTTGGGTAAAAAGAAAATTCTTGAGATGTTGTACATTCATTCAATTGTATTGTATCATCTTCTTCTCCTTTTTCTGTTTGTGTTAACTTTGTTTGATGTTGAATGGTGAAACAGATGTTATGCATTAATGTGCCAAGAAAAAGATATATTATCCTTTGGGGGTGCAGGCCATTAACTCTGCTCAGACTATTCTGCTCGAGTAGGTTGATACACTAAATTGATGCATCTATTTCTTTACTCCCACCAATCATGTTCTTAGTTTTTGGCCTTACTTGATTCTTGTTAAGATTAAGGCAAATACAACTTGAGCATTTTCTAATGTTTCTTATAAACTACTATAAAGCATTTTATACATAATATGAGTAGTAGTACATCATTTCTTGGCTGGTGATTGCAGGCCCAGCAATTGAAGACATTTTTACAGATGCTTCATCTTTAAGACTGAGAGAAATGATAGTTTGCTGGAGTTGTTGAAAACCCCCAGGCAGCAATTAATACAGTCAGTAGAAAGAGTTGATTTCATTTCTAGTTTCAAGTTTGCTTAAGTAAAGTAAATATTTGGTGCAAATCTTAATCTGAAAAGTATATAAACATAATGAGCCAAAACAGTAAGTCTGTAGGGAAATCTTACTAATTCTTAAACAGGTGTTGCTACTGTTGAATGCTTCATTTTTAGCCACAAAAGTGGAAATTTGACTTTACCAAGAAATCATGATTCTTGCCTTTTAACCGTGACGTGGGAACAACAATAACTTGCAGAAATCATTCTTCCAAATTAACTGTGACATCAGCTTTCCATAATCTGAATACCTCGTTTCATTGCCATATATAAACAATAATTTATTTTTTGTTGCCGGCAGTAAGATGCGGTGGTTGTTAACGTTCAAAGCAAATCTTCCTAACTAAAGGAAAAATTATTATTCTAACTTACCAGGGTGATGGAAGTGATTAAGTGAGTGGTCAATGGAGAGCCAAAATTAGAAATGATTACTAATTATTAGCTGTTAATCCATCATCAGAACAAACTTATTAGCTTGCAAGATTCTGATATATGCCCACTCCAAACTTTGGAGTCCATCTTCTTAAAAAAAAAAAAAAAACGTAATGGATTTTTATTTTTCTAAATACTAAGAATAATTGATGTTTACAACTAAATTTAATTTCTAAAATATGTCCTACATGGATGACACACCTTTGCTACTCAAAATAATAATAAAAATACAGCTGTTTCTAGTCAATGTCTATTTTTTTTATAAATGTTGTGGACAGGATTAATAATGATGATGGTATATATTGTAAGTGACTAAATCAAGGGCTACAAATGTCACAGTTCATTCTGCAACAAATATTGGCAGAATTAGACAATATTTAGACTTATTTCCTTTGGGGGAATGCTCAACTTTCTATATAAAGTTAAAAACATAGTCAAACGAATCAATCACTTGCGTCTTTTGTTTATAGTAAATTTTGTTAATTGTTAGTTGTTTCAGGTGTTTTAGTTATCCAAATCCAATAGCAAAATTCCAAGAACTAATTGCTTGATTCCAGCTTTTCTTAATTAGATATCCACTAAGGATTGTTTGTCACAAACCAAACCTAGCTATCTGCTGTGTTCCATTTCCATGTTTGTAAATATATATAGTATTATTTTTCTATATAAAACGCAGCTCAATCATGTTGCATAGATCAATAATGAAATCTGAAGCCATAGATATTTTATTCTGGGGATGGATGGAATCTGTATTGGTGAAGAGATTCGTGAGGTCTCTCAAGTATAATCTTAATTAATGAATTCGCATGAGTTTGCCAAGATTCCGTTGTAGTCTAGTTGGTTAGGATACTCGGCTCTCACCCGAGAGACCCGGGTTCAAGTCCCGGCAACGGAATACTGTCTTTTTTTTTTTTAACAAATCTTAGGGGCTCAAATTGGGTTGAGAGACCTAACAGCCCAATTATAAGAAAAAAGGCGGACACCTTTTTAAATTTTGAACGCTAGAATTAAGCCTCTATCTAAAAGAGGTAATCTCAATTCAATATGCAAATGAAGCTTTTGAGAGACTTATAAAGAGCGATGTTATGTATTGGTTTGTGATTGATATTGAGAACAGCCTGAAATGACATGGCAGCAAAACAATGTTTATCTTCTGCAATACAGGCCTAATACAAGATAAAAGAAAATCGTGAAATATATATATTACAATGAATTCACTTGCATCACATGATTAATTAGCATTATTATTAGATGGATGGTGGGTATTCACTTCTCTGAAGAATCATAGATGGAGTATGTAATTATATCGATAATTGAGTTGCAATAAGTGATCAATGACATCAACTCTGTCAGTGGAGAGAATCAGAGAAGTATTATGTTTGTTCAAGAGTTGGGACTTGGGAGCATTTGTTGAAATTTCAGTGAGTCTTTATGTTTCTTTTCTTTATTCTTATGCTTGTTCAGAAACATAATTTTTCAAAGATCTCTCTCTGTAACTAACAAACACTTAGCCCCAATGGCTTAGGATTTTTATTCTGGCATAAGCTTAGGATATATTATGCTATAGAACTGTTACTATTATTACAGATCCATTTCTTTGATCTGATAATGATAATACTGTGATATTTTTGCATTAATTCTGTTTATATGATCCTGTTTGTGCCTTTATGACTTGTGCAGAGTATTCTTCTTTGTTGAGGAGGGGACTTAAGGATGTTTGTTAGAGCTTGGTATAATGATGCCTTTATTTTATTTTTTTGCTACGTAAGAACAGATAAAAGGAAAACTACACCCTAAACACCCCATGTCCAACCCGATCCTCTGAGAGAAGCGGGAGAAGCTGGTCAGGGGGGTTTTCACAGATGTTAACTCCAGGCGGTGCCAAATGGGACAAGTTAGCCAACAAATCTGCACATCATTATCCTCCCGCAAATGTGCCGAACTTCAGAAATCCAATCATATTCAAATTATTTTTTTTTATCCCATCTGACATCCATGACTTTATCCTGTCTAATCAGGATCCGACCCGTCACGCGCTTGGTTATGTTGATCATCATAGCATCAATAGTAGCATAAGAAATAGATAGGCCTAAGGCAATCGTGTTCAACGGCCCATTGGACATATAACGCAGTAGTCCAACCAAAATCGAACTTTTAGGCTGGTCCAGTATAATTAAGGTCCTTTTGAATTTTGATAGATTGACCTGGAGCACAAGATAAATATGAGAAGCTTAGAAAGTGAGAGGTAAGGGAAGTGATGCACATAGTTGGTGTGACAATGTCGATGCTTTTAATGGCAATATTGGCGATGATGGTGGTGATGATAGAGAATATAGAACCGTCACCGTTATCGCCATTATCATCACCACCGCGATCTCTTCTCTTCCAGTCGATCGATAATCGGAACAAAAAGCAGCTGAATGAGGAAATGGAATTAAGCTACGGCGCTAGCCTACAACAAGATGACAATGAGAAAGCTTTGCAAGAGGATTATGGTGTTTGGGACCCTACACCGGAATCAGGTGGCGCCTGTGCTTCTCCCGTTCCCCATGCAGAATACAGCCGGCGACTTATTTCGGAATTTGATCTTCAGCCTACAGCAGGTTGATTGCATAGAATAAATTATAGGAGTAGTATATATAATATTCCTGCATCTGCTGGGTTTCTTGCTCCTTCAATTATTGTAACTCTATATATATATATGAAATAAAAAGTTTATTCTTATGATGATTCTAATTACATGGATTAACTTTGACTCTCGAGACGTCTCTAGTACTCTCAAAGCGATTCCAAAGATTATCACATACTCAATTATTATATTAATGGAAGCAAATCATCTTATGAAAGTATACAAATTTCTTTTGATAAGATGAGAAAAGACAATTATTTTACATTTTTGAAATCAAAAGCTTATGAGTATATCAAAATGAGCACATGAATTTTCATTTTTATTTATTGGTTTATTATGGCTTAATCGAAATTCGAAAGCAAATAAAATAAAAAGAAAAGATATTTTATACCCAGAAGAGTAGGCGCTATCCGACGTGGCACGTAAGTTGCCAACCGAGATATGTACGCTACAGTAACAGCATTTTCTGAGTGCCACGTGTCCAATATTCAAAAGGTTAAGACAAGCTTTACCACTTTAATTTAATGTAGTAGTCTATCAAAGATCCTAATCCGCAAACTGAAGCAAGCACCTTCACGCCTCTCCAATCTCCATCACCATCGGGAAAAGGATTTCTCCTGGGTTCGCTCCTCAATCGCATCCGCTTCAAAGTTCCGTCCACTGTGAGTTTGAATCTACTTAATTCTTTATTATTGTGGAATTCTTTTTTCCCCCTTTGTTTGTTGCTGTTCTTGCAATCGACTACTTATTCTTTCCAATGGCATATCTTTTCTCTCGATTTAGATCCGTTTCATGCAATCTTTAGGTTTCCTTTTCCCTATATTTTGTCCATAATTGTCTCATTCATATGTAAAAATGTAGTTCGTTAGAGGATTTAATTCACTTCTTTGTCTAATAATCGCGTTGAAACATTTATATATCCAATCTTTTAAGTTGCAAGGATCGTTTAATGCTACAAAGGAACGATTTTGAACTGGAAAATGATTTGCTCATTTGTGCTGACATGGTTTCTTAGTTTGCAAGTGTGGAGTATTTTTGCTATTCAGGTCACTCAATTACTATGGCATTCATTTATTTCCTTTTCCATCAATGTTATCTAAGTTAGGAAGATATCTTTTTTAAATTTTATTAACTCGTTGATGTTGTGGTTTAGAATAGATGTTGTGGTTTAGAATAGTTGTGATCAGAGTGTTGATTAAACCTAGCTCTTTGGGATTAAGGTATAGTTAATTGGAACACGTGGCCGTGATTCCAAGTTTTATGTCCTAGAACTCTGCATGAATTTGGATATATGATGCAAATGTCATATGGCAAGCTGTTTATAGTTTAGCGTAAGCAACGTGTCTGCCTTTGTTTGTGCATATGTTTACAACAAGGAAATATTTGAGATAGATTTTGCACTAAAAGACAGAACAACAGGCAGTTTCAGGTTTTTGCCTAAATTTCCCATATCTTTTAAAACAGGAAAGCTTCCAGTCTATATCTTTCCATTTGGTAAAGGAAGACAATTGGGGAATAGATGGACTTCCTGGGGAGCTTTTATTGCTGTCTTATAGAGAATGTTACAGAAATCTCATTTTAAGTTTTACATGGTATAGGATTGGATATGGTGAATTAACTATAAATCTATAATAGGTGGTTGTTGGGCATTAGATTTGAATGTAGTGTGTTGGAACTAGACATTTCTGTTTGAAGGTTAAGGTAGAAGTATAAGATGGATAAATGGAGATAATCTGTGGGCATGTGATTAATGTTGACAGGGAAAGTGCAGCTTTGTTGTTGGTGGGTGTTATTTTGTAGATCTGTGCTGGTTGGCGTGTCTATTAGAAGGTTTGAACATGAGTTCTCGCAGCAGAAGCAGTAGCAGGAGCAGGAGCAGGGGCATGAGTCGAAGTAGAAGCAGGAGCCCAAGAGATCGCAGAACTAGATCTCACCGATTTCCCCAACGCGATGCTCCATTTAGGAGGGAGTCACGTCATGGTTTCAGGTTATTTGGTTATCTAGTGATTTACTTTTACCCACTATTTTGTTTTAACCATAAGGGGAGACTAAGAAAACAAGACTAAAGTAGAACTTGAAATTCAATTTTAGTGGGCTGTGGGCTTCTTATATGCAGATAATAGTAAGCATACAAATGACTTGAGCCTGATTGCCGCAGGGTATATACCTAGCATGCTCACTCTTTTATTAGGATGAAAGTCAGGAGACCATAATGAAGCATTCTCATTTAGTTCTGATGGTATACTGTCTTATTGCTTGACATTGAGTGATGTTCATGGTTACTCAAGTTTTTTTGTTTTGCAAAGAGATATGAAGAAGGCATACTAGTAGGACAAGCAGGGTTCGGTTTTGTCTTTTACTGGCTATGAGACGAGTTTGTAAATCTTTAGTTCTGAGATGATATTTTGGTTTCAATGGTTTGTGTCTGTTAAATTACAACATTCTTTTCTTTTTTTGGTTTCCACAACATTCTTTTTTACATAGCCCATAGACTTGTTCTTAACATTTGGATTAACCTTCAATTTTTTCTCTTGTAATGTGATATTCTTATAAGTGCCTTATTTTTCTTTTAAATTTTTCCAGCCAAGGTAATCTGTGCAACAACTGCAAGCGGCCTGGTCATTTTGCAAGAGAATGCCCTCATGATTTGGTTTGCAATAACTGTCGTCTTCCTGGGTAATGAAAGATTTTGTTGTGTTACTAACTCACTGCTTCTCTTGTTTGTGCCCTTTTTGATTTGAAACTATCCTTCTTTCAAGAGAAAATCAATTTCCCCACTTACATTTGCACATAGACACGGAAAAAAATGAGGCTTTATTTCTGGCAATTGTTTTTCAGGCACATTGCATCTGAGTGCACCACACAGGCACAATGTTGGAATTGTCGAGAGCCTGGGCATGTGGCCAGTCACTGTCCCAATGAAGGCATCTGTCGCTCATGTGGCAAAACTGGACACCTTGCCAGAGACTGCCCCGATCCTGAAAAGCAATCTGGAGACACGAGACTTTGCAACAACTGCTATAGGCCAGGACATATAGCTGCTGATTGCACAAATGATAAAGCATGCAAGAATTGCCGGAAAACAGGTCATATAGCTCGTGAATGTGACAATGATCCTGTTTGCAACTTGTGTAACGCCTCTGGTCATTTGGCTCGGCAATGCTCCAAAGGCCGTATTCTTGCAGAGAGGAGTGGTACCGGTGGCCGCTGTAACAGTGGTTATGATGATGTGGTATGCCGGAGCTGCAATCAAGTAGGCCATATGAGCAGGGAATGCAGGGGAGCCCCTATCATCTGCCGCAATTGTGGTGGCAGGGGACATATGGCTTATGAGTGCCCATCTAGCAGGGTAGCTGACCGTGGATACCGCAGATACTGAAAGATAGGTTAGTACTTTGTAGTACTGATTTTCAAGGATAGGAGCTCGAACTACATAGGGCCCGAGTTTTCATATAGTAACAGGAGTTTTTTTTCAAATATGGTTTTTGACTTTTGTCATTATATTCCGAAAGAGTGAATAGTTCTCAATATTTTCTGTCGCAAGAACCTTTCTGGACCTGAATGCTATATTGATGGCGGCTCTTTTACAAGTTGGAATTGAGCTATTAATATTAAACTATAGAGGAAAACTCATGATTTTAATAGCCTGTATTGTAAGGAAGGTAAAGGTTTTTATATTCAAATTTAAGCATGATTGATTTTCTTTTAACTGCGGTTTGCAATAACAAGGATGATGCAAAAAGAGTGAATCAGTGAAGTGGGAGGGAAACGATTTTCTCATAAATCAAAATCCGTAACGTAAGGTAGCCCAAAGGGCAAAGGCCCAAACAACAAATACAAGACCGGTGGGCTCGAAGTCAAAGGCTGATTTCCGCGCAAGTCCATCATCATCGTAATTAATTGTCTCAGATTTCTAAAAGTCCATAGATCACGTAATGCATCACGTGCAGTAGCCGCTTCATTCCCCCCGCGAAATCGGTGCGCTTTTGAAAATGTCTTTCTTTCCCTGTCCCTGACCCTTCGAAGTTCAAGCTTCTAAAATTTTAATGCCCTAGGCTTGAAAGATAGAGTAACATATCAAACGATTTTTGCAGAGATGGAAACGTCGATACTTTCACCAACACAGAAATATGCAGCCTCAGCTCTGTTCGCTCTGGCTCTTCACCATTCTCAGGTTCACCAAAAACGTCCTACGGATCATCTAGCTTCACTCAAAGAGGAGCCAATTGGCGAAGGAGCAAGCACCAATAAGACCATTTCTGTCTCTGATAACTCCCAGCTCTGGATCCATGAAAATTCCGGTTTACTTTTGCCCGTTTTCAGGTATATATGATCACCAAAACTTTTGCTTTGAAAAGGTACATTTTTTTCCCTTCGAATTAATAGGCTCTGATCAACGACGGGTCTTAGGGTGATGGGAGTGGACGATCAAGCTTGGGATGGGCTGAAAGAAACCGCCGGAGTATCTACTCAGGCGAGGCATCACGTCGGATCAGTATGAAACAATTTGATTTTGGGATACAATATTTATTCTTTATTTTGGTTTTTGATTATCTATTTGAGCGTGATATTGATTTTATCACAGTTCTTGAAATTACTCTCAGAGGAAACCGATGGAGCAGCTTCTGGAAGACGAGAGAAGGAGCTTGCTTTACTTAAGGTTGTCGATGCTACAATGCTTAGCATCGAAAGCTCTGTCACTGCTTGTAATGAGGATATCGATAGGAGTCGTGACTATGAAATTAACTCCCGCGAGAGGTACGGCTTTTCCAAAGAGTTAACTGGTGCAGGTGCCGATCCGAAAGTAACAACTCAGGGAACTACTTCCCATATATCAAATGAAGATCAAGAAGACATTGATGGATCTGGGAGTAGGATTTCGGAGAAACGGATGGAAGAGGCAGAATTACTTACTGAGGAGAGGAAAGTAACGGTTCTTTATGAGCTTCTTTCTGCCTGTGTAGCTGATCATCCCGGTGACCATGGGCCAACGGGCTATGATGCTCGGCATCGTATGGCTCTGCGTTTGGTAGCTTTGTGGCTCAACGTTAAAGGGATAAAAATGGTCTCTAAATGCCCTCTTTTTGAGTTTAATATCAGATATGGCTACACATTTTGAAACTTCTATTCATCTATATGGAAATTTTATTTCGTAGGAAGCTATAGAGACAATGGTTGCTTCCTCTCTCATGGAAATGGTTGAATTGAAGAATGATGATGAAAAGAGTACGATAGGTGATTGGAAACGGGAAGGCATTATTGGTGCAGCTGCTTTAACAGGAGGAACCTTGATGGCCATCAGCGGTGGTATGGAAATTCATCACTTCCTACATAGCAGATAATTCTTTCTCAAAATTTTTTTCTTTCCCCTTCTTTTATTGCATAAACAAAGTTATACAGTGACATATGATTAATTATTTGATTTAATAACAGGCCTAGCTGCCCCAGCAATTGCACAGGGATTAGGCGCCCTGGCTCCTACATTAGGCAGCATTGTTCCTGCAGTTGGAGCTGGTGGATTTGCTGCAGCAGCTAGTGCTACAGGATCAGTTACTGGTTCTGTTGCTTTTGCTGCATCATTTGGAGGTATTGATCAATGCAGCTTTGCACTTGATTCTTGTTTCAATTGGGTGCTATTTGTTGAGAACATTGGTTATGGTTATAACTGTACCCACAATTTTTTGTACTTTAGTTTTATCTTCATCAAGTGTAAAACAAGTTTTATCACTTGTCAGTAACCTGACATGATTGACAATAACCCAAGCTTACATATGATAGGAAGCTCTGCTCAACACTTGCAGCATGAGCTGAGTAAACAGCCAAAAACTATCAATCAACAGTCATTTTGCTGTCTAAAGAACTTTTAAGGGCTAAAACAATAGACAATTTAACAATTAAAGACTGTAAAACAAGACCAATCTGGTCCAAAATTGCAGTTTTAGTTTTGATTCTGGCTTTGAAGTCTGTTTATACTTTTCCCGTATTAATTGAAGTAATGTTTTCAGTTGATTCTGACCCCCACTAACTTGCTCTAAATGCATCACAGCTGCTGGAGCTAGTCTTGCAGGAAATAAGATGGCTAAAAGAACTGCAGGCCTTGATGAGTTTGAATTCCAACAAATTGGGAAGGATCATAAACGAGGCGTGAGCTTTCATCATTTGTTTGAATCCTAGACTTGTGGTTACTTAGAATAGGCCACTTCATGACTTAAATCTTAATCATATTTGCATTCTTATTGACACATTTCCTGATTTTTCTGATCTGAAGTAACTGCATTGTTTCAGAGTCTAGCAGTTGGAATCTCAGTTTCTGGAATTATATCTAGGGAGGAAGACTTTTTCAGACCCTTTGAAGATCTTAATGATAATTTAGAGAGGTGAAACTTATTAACCAAGTTTCCTTCAGTTTTGGCATTAATGGTCCCACCTCTTTTTGCATTATAGGATTGAACTTTCCCTTGTCAAACGCAGGTTGACTCATGCTTTTCTGAACTTGTGTTTAATGCCCCTACTCCCTGCTTTCAGTATTCTGCTTCTTGTCATTGTTGTTATTGTTCTTTTTTTATTTTTATTTTTAATTTTTAAACCAACAACTTAATGGGGTTCAACCTTTCTATCTTTCGGCAAGTTAGGCAGGTGACAGAGGCACACATGTTAGCACACACACTTACTCTCGTTACCAGTTGACAATGATAATTTTGAAAAGACCAGAGTATTGCAGTTGGCTATTCTGAAATGAAATAATCCCAGTTAGTACAATAAATGGAATTTTAGTTGGGTTTATGTGGGGCATTCTTTTTTTTAATGACCCTTGTTCTGCCTGCCATGTCATTGAGTCTTCAATTTTCTTGAAGCTTTTTTCTGTTGTCTTCATGGTGAACCAGTTACCAGTCCATTATTGTTTCTCAAATTTGTAGGTATATACTGAAGTGGGAGTCTAAGAATCTGACCGCACTCAACAATGCAATACAGCAGTGGCTTACTTCAAGTATAAATTTAACCTTAGTAAGCCATCAAATTGTGCTAACCGGCTTCAAGCCATCAAATTTTGCTAACCTGCTAAGTATTTTGATTAACTGGCTGCCTGTTGCAGGTATTGCTTTAAACATAATGCAAGGAGGAGCCATGCTTACCGTATTAAGTACACTGGTAGTAGCACTTACTGTGCCAGCGGCTTTGGTTACTGCATCTAATCTTATAGACAATGAATGGGGAATTGCTGTTGACAGGTTATATTTCACTTCATTATAATGGATAACCTTAAATTTAATTGAGATGGATGATGATAGAAGTTCTTATACATTCATGGCTAGACATAAATGCATATATACTGAATGCACAACCTGCATTTTTGTCAACGACATTTTGCATGCTCAACATCTTAGTTCCTTCAATCATTATATAGACTATCTATTTCTCTTCAGTATTTGCATCATTGTGGATAATTCTCTTAAACTTTGGTATACATTGCCTCAGATCTAACAAAGCTGGAAAGGCACTTGCTGAAGTGTTGCTAGATGGATTACAGGGAAACAGGTAGCAACATATGTGACCATGTAAACATCTGATCATTTTGCCGCATGACAGTAGTTGAGTTGTTCCCTTGGTTTATATATATGCTTGTTTCAGACCTGTGACACTCGTTGGTTTTTCATTGGGTGCCCGAGTAATCTTTAAATGTCTCCAGTGTCTGGCTGAAGCAAAAGGAGATAATGGCAAGATTACCACTCACCATCCTTTTATCATTTCCCCTGGTAGGTTGGATTGACTATTCAATAATCTTTTTCTCCATTCATATATCTGCAGCTGGAATTGTTGAAAGGGTGGTTCTTCTTGGAGCACCAATTTCAATAAACGATGAGAAGTGGGAAGATGCCAGAAAGGTAGTCCTCATTGCTTTCTAACACAAAATTATTCCTTCTTCTTTTCCTACCATTGACATCTGCTTCTGGTTTGCAGATAGTAGCAGGAAGATTTGTCAATGTTTACAGTACTAATGACTGGACACTTGGAATCATTTTCCGTGCCAGGCAAGGGACTGGGCTACGCTTAACTTAATTATCATGTCCTTATTATGTTGAAAATTGATACTTGCTCGTAGACTTTCAAACAGTGTATATATCTTCTTCTTCTTCTTTTTTTTAATCATCACTTACCATTTCCCAGTTTCCTATCTGCAGCGTACTTTCCAAGGGATTAGCTGGAATTCAACCTGTCTATCGTCAAGGGATTGAAAATGTAAGTGCACATGTTTCTTTTCTGTTTCTGTTTACTTGAATTTTAAGTTCCTCTGCATTGATGTTAAAAGGAAATGAATTTTCGATCGGTTTTGCAGTTTGATGCAACTGAATTTATCGAAGGCCACTGTTCCTATCTTTGGATGACAAAGAAACTCTTGAGACAGCTTGATATGGACTACTACTATCCTATTTTCAGGACTACTGCTGCCCATGCCAAACCCCAGGAAGAGAAAAGTGACCAAACATAAGGTTTTCTGCCAAATTTCTATGTGACATGCTCTAATATATATTATTATTATTTGGCACTTTACCTAATTACTTGATTAGAATAAAATAATATGCATCTACAAGCTTATCATTTCTTAACGGATCTCTTGGACAAATTTTAAACCAAGTTATAGTATTCAATTAGTGCCTTAACTACTCTTTTCTTCTACTTCTACCAAATTGAATATTGTGTCATTAGAAGACAAACTTCCTTGTCTTAGATATTAAGGAAGAAAAGGAGCCCCTAGTATATACTATACTATTAAACTAAACAATAGGAAGGGCCAGCTCAGAAGTAGAAGAAGTCTTGAATAAATGAAGCACATAAACCCTCAATGAATACTGTTTGCAATTTAGTTAAAAATCCTGACAGGTTTGAGTGCTCTCCAGCAACTTGCTAATTTGCTTTCAATCATGGCTGTCTCGTCTCATTCATCGTTTCGGTTTGTCTGAGAATCAAAGCAATCCTTGTTAGGACAAAACACTAGATGGTGGTTAAGGAGAGAGTAAGTAGAAAACTTGAGCCTGATGAATCTGAAAATGAAAGCCAGATCTTTTATTTATTTATTATATATACAATTTTATAAGTGTTTCTTATTTCAAGTTGGAAAACATGATGGCACAAAGTGGTATGAAATCAATTTGCTATTCTGTACCTTATAAGGAATGAATATATCTACCCAACAAGAAGATTATGTGTATCCCCACAGTCGCTATACTCAACTACTGTTCATTTTGCTCTTCACTCTTCCTTCAGTTTTCAAACGTCAAGCTGAAGCAATAAGTTTGGAAGCTCTCGCACCAAATTAGTTGTTTGGGTAAAGGACATGTCCAATACTGCCAATACGGTAAAGAAGATAGTCCCTCTAAACTGGAAAAACCCAAAACCCTCGAAAAATATTTCTTGTAAAGGTTTGATCCAAGAGGCAATTAGAGGTTTATAATTCCAAATCATAAACTTTTTAACAGGCTAGAGGATTTGTTTACCAAGGTTCAATTCTGCTCAGCTTTTCAAAGAGAAATTATTATTATCATCCTCTTGGACTTTTTATAAAGTAGTAGATTTATCTAGTTCTTTTAGGCTAATTTTCCAGCTTTTTCATCCAAAAAGCTCGTTTTGGGATATCATTGCAACAGGGAAACAAAAGCTGAAAAACTTTTCACTGCTTAATGGCGCCACTATGCAAAACAATTATCAATCAGCCCACTACTCCCTCAAGCTCCCTTCTTTTTTGGACAAGACAACATACTTGTAAAATGTTTCTTCAATCTTCCAAACAATTGGTTCATTAAACTGAACCCATTGCATCTCAATTCTGGTTTATTAGGAACGAACTTAACTCAAAATTCTTAATCCTTAGAAGAAGACAAGATAAGAGGCACATGCGCGCGTGCCATGCAAGTTGTGAAATTTGTTGAAGCCTGAAGGCTTGAAGCATGCGCTAGTCAATAGGTGGGGGTGGGGACAAAGTGTATCTTAAGGCATCTCATTCTTCAGCACTTTTAGGAAGACAACAAATAGCAATTGGTTGTTTTGGTTTGGTTTGGGATTTCCATTTCCTTGGGTGGGACCAAATTTAAGGTTGTTATTTGTTAACAAACCCAAGTACATTATATTCTAGTATATATACATCAGTCATGTTTAGCCAACAGTTGCATCTCTGCGTAAATCAAGGGATGGAGACATTAGCAAAAGGTTTTTGGGTTCTGTTTTTTCTAGCAGTGGCAGTTGTTAGGTTGAGAGGTGATGACTTGGTTAATGGCACTGTTACTACTACTCAAGCTCAAGGCAATGATGCCAATTTTTCTTCTTCTTCAGTTCATGTCAAGCTTCCCCAAGATAAAGACAATGTTGAAGTAGGCAACAGAAATTCTACTGAAGTTGTGCTGGACAATAAAAACGGGAATGGAGGACCATATTATAGAGCAGGAAGAGGTGGTGGCCGTGGCGGCGGCGGTGGAGGAGGAGGAGGAGGCGGTGGCGGCGGAGGTGGAGGAGGTGGTGGTGGCGGCGGTGGCAGTTTTGGATGGGGATGGGGTGGGGGAGGGGGAGGTGGTGGTGGTGGTGGTGGAGGAGGCGGTGGTGGATGGGGATGGGGAGGAGGAGGTGGTGGTTGGTATAAATGGGGATGTGGAGGAACAAAACCAGGGAAAGGCAGGGGCAGAGGAGGAGGTAGAGGCATTCACAGTAATAAAGCGCATAGGTTTAACAAAGAGGATTACAAGCTAGGTGAATTTGCACAATGCATGGTGAGAGGAAGGTGCAGAGGGATGAGGTTGGATTGCCCCCTTCATTGTGGAGGACCTTGCGTCTATGACTGCCAATATATGTGCAAAGCTCACTGCACACGCCCATGATTTCTCTCTTAACATTCCAATTTCAGCATTTCTAATTTTCTAGTGTGCAACAACATAAGAAGAGAAGAGTAGAAAACGAATTGAGGACTAATAACATAAGTTTGTCTCCATAATCAAGTTTATTTGCATGAGTTGCTTCAACTTTGAAGGACTCTATCAGATTTTGTATGTGTTTCCTTCTTTATTATTTTTTTTTCCCTCTCAACTTTGTTGTTTGGAGTTTCTAGTGTTGGATAGCCTTTTTGGACAAATGTTGCAATATGCATGTTCATGTTCATGTTCATTATAGTTATAACTAATAAGCTGAGTGCGAAGCTGCCAATTTTTCATTCAGAAGTTTGAATACTTATACAAGCTGCTGTATTAGTATTTTAGTATCTTTCTCTGAGACTTGTGATTAATAGAAATAAAATTTTTGATTGATTATGGTTTCACATACGAACTGCATGTTGAATGAAAATGATGCCATGCCACCATTCTTCTTGATTAGTAGTCTTACTAAGGCAGGTTAAAGGGAGAAGTCAAGCAGAAGATTCTGTTAGAGCTGTGAATTGCACATACCATATTTAAAGACATAAAAGAGATAGGCATCAATTCATGACCTCCCCTCCCCCCACTAGCAAAGGAATTAAAAAGCAAAATGATTGGAAAAATTGATGTCTATGTAAAAGAATACAGCAAAGATTTCATTGTCCCAGTCACATTTTTTTTTTTTATTTACATTCATTTACAATAATAAGAGCAGAGGCCAAATATGTATATGGGCTTAATTACCCTGCCGTCCTCTATAGAAGAGATTGGACCCAAAAGTATAGTAGAAAGGTAATATGGGCCAGATAGCCAAGACCCAATATAGATTGGGGGCTAGACTTGTAGCCTAGAGGCTCCTGTGGCCTGGTCCTCCTGTCAAATGTTCACAACCGAAAGAATAGACCCACTTGCCCCACTGTAGACTGTAGACTGTAGACTAGACTCCATTGTTGAAAGTTGAACCTTATCGTTATCTTTACGCCTCATCTTGTTTTTGTTTAATAAATTAGGCAAAGCTGTTTTAATTTTTCCTCAATTTTCTGGTAGGAACTCAGATTATACACAAATAAAAAAGAAATTAACCTAAATGATCTATTGCTTTTAAGTTTTGATCTTTGATCATTTAATTGAAGGTAGGTAAGGATAAGGGCAGGCAGGGAGGGAGTATGGTAAATTGGTAATGGTATGGTAGAGGCGGCGAAGATAATTGAATATTCCCAAGTCAGCTTTGCCTCGTGGGAAAGAACTGAGCTGACCCCATCGATTCCCGGCCCTTGAGAAGGATTAGAACAATTACAAAGATGGCCAAAAATAAAGGCCAAAAAATGCCATAATCAAAGAAATTAAGATGCTGATGTGATGTGATACATTTCATTTCATGCAACTAAGAAAAAAAAGGGTCTCATTATTGCTCCAATTTCAATTTGAACCCACCAAAAGAAAAGTGAAGAATGGGGCATGTGCAGCACACCAATATGCGCACAAGACAGGACATGGCCCCGGAACCGCAAAACGACTTAGCTTATTAGGTTAGGTTTAGGTTTTCGTGGTCGACACGGAGATGAACCTTTCGGCTCCGACCAAGACTCGGATTCGAATTCACAATATTGAATTTGTCATCTTCGACTTAATTACCTTTTTAGTTTGATTGCACACAATCACGTTTATTGTGATTTTATAAAAATGGTGATAATAATTGATGTAACTAAAAATCCTGAAAAGATTTCTTCTTTTTTGCTTGCTTCCTTCTATTAGGTGGACTTAATAGTACTGAGGCATGTTGGCCTTAATTATTTGGGACAAAAAGTGATTATTTGGAGAAAAAGCAGTGATGTTACTACTAATTTCTAATGATGTTAATCTTTTATATGAGTTCCAAAAATGGAGTTCTGTTTTGTTTATAAGATTTCCAAGTATACCCAAAAGTAGAATCATGCTCAACATAGAGGCCTAAAAATTGCCACATTCATTTGATACAAGAGAAATGAGAGACATAAAAATTAGTAACCGACCTGACTCAAACTTCAGATTAATCGGGATCTAATGTGATTACATGATCAACCCTGGCTAAACAAACTAACAATGAATAGTTACAATTTGTTGAATGAACAAGAGTATATGAATAAATATGTCCTTATAGTCATAGATGGGTTAGGGCAATTTGCCCTTTGGGGTATGCTCTCGTCGTCCCCACCAAGCACCAGGGGACATTGCAATCTGCTTTAAGACAAAACCAGACCATACCTTTTAGCCTGCTGCCCCTCACTCCCTTTCCTTATCCAATAATAATATACCAACCATCATCAATTCATCATAACCATCATCTATCTACTAGATCTTCTTTCTTCGTTGTACCTTCTTACATTGTCTGTCAGGTTCCAATCTGATCAATACTAGTACTAACATTAACATGATACATCTCCCCGACCAAAAGGTAGATTTAGCAGCTGTTCCCTTGACTGTCTGTCATTGTATGTCTTAGATTGATTTACTTCATTACATTTGTTCTCTTGACTTGAGGTTTTCAGATTATGATATGTCATTTTTGTTAAGATTCTCCTCCCTTCAACATGTTCTAGATTTAGTCCTATATATGTTCTGACAGCTGATTTG
>AWWV01009210.1:0-18291 GCA_001974805.1 Corchorus capsularis | reverse complement strand
AATGACTCGAGAAAATTACCTGATTCATTTGACTTAGAACCATATTTAACCTACCAATACACGCTACAAAAATAGAAAAACAAAGTGAATCACAATAATTAGATTTTAAATAAATTGTTAACTTAATTTGTTAAAAAAAAGTTGAATAGTTAATGATTAGCCAATTTATTTTAACTTTTAAACTTGATAATAATACTTTTATCAGCTCATATTATAATTGAAATGGATCCATAACTACCAAAAAAATCTCCAATATTTTAAAAGTAAAATGGTAAAAATAAAATATTTATTAAAAATATTAAATTTAATCGAATAAAAATAGAGTTTTTAGTAGAATAATTGTAAAAGTTTATTTCTAAAAAAATTGTAAAAGAATATATTTTAAAAATTCTAATATGTCTAAGTTTTTTTAATTAAAATAGTAAAATGATAACAACAAAATAGTTATAAGGATATTATATTTAATTAAATAAAAATAATTTTTTTTACAGAAAAATAAAAATAGAGTTTTTAGTTGAGTAAAACTATAAAAGTATATTTAAAATTTTCTAATATATCTAAGTTTTTTTAATTAAAATGGTAAAACTGATATAGTTATAAGAATGTGAGATTTTTTTTAATTATACAGCAAGCAATATATCAAGCAAAAAATCAATTATAAGTCAAATAAAATAATTACACATTAGGAAAATAATAAATTTTAATCATAATACATTATTATAAACTATCAAATAGTAAGATGTCAATCATAATAACTTTTTAAATTAGAATAGTAAAATAAAATAATTATAAAATATTGAATTTTTTGAGATAATGAAATATTGAATTTATTTAAATGAAAATAGTGTTTTTAGTAGAATAAAATTGTATATTTTGAAAACAAAAATAGTGAAAAAATAAAGCAATTATAAAGATATTAGATTTAATTGAATAAAAATAGAGTTTTTAGTAGAATAAAACTATAATAGTTAAGTAATGACATTTAAGAAATATGTTTGAATAATAAAGATATAATGGTCGATTCAATTAGAAAAATAAGGATATAATAGTCGATTCAAAAGTTTCTCATAACTCGTACTTTTATATATAGTATAGATGTAATAATTTACCATGAAAAATTAATGTTTCTAGAGTTTTTTTTTTTTTTTTTGGCCACATGTTTCAAGTGTTTATTCATTGGCTGTCAATGGAAACAGCGTCTAGGCTTGGGTTTTCAGGCAGGCTAGTATTTCAATTTTCTTAATGGGCCCCCATTATCTGTGAGTTTAATGCTTTCAGCCTCGCCCTAGAGTAGATTGTCGAGTCCCGTACAGTATATTTGGGCCGATATTGGAGGTAGGCCTATGTCCTAGATCAGTGCCCAATGGATATGTATTTTTCTTAAGAAATTTCATAAATTAAGTTTTATATGTTTATCTCAATTTGATTTACAACAACTAAACAAACTAAATCATCCCAATTATGAATTGGAAAAAAAAAAAAGAAAGAAAGAAATCATGGGGATTTCCAATATTAAACGCAAGAAATGAAGGAAAATTGTCATCCAATTATAATCCTTGAGATAGTACGTACCCTATATGATGAATTTACATATAATATATTTGATTATATAATATATATTCCGTAATAAGTCCTGCATATATATGGTTTAATTAATACTCTCTAGTCTCTACTTTGGATTCTTTTTCCATCAATGCAAAAGAAACAAAATTCACCCACAAAAACACTTATAACAATGCAATCTTATGACAGTAAATGAAGTCATGGTATAAAAGAATGGGCAAAACTTTAATAAGAAAGGGTCTTTAAATGCCTGCTGTACCGCTAATATGAACATTGAACTAATGCACATGGAACCGCTCTGCCTTGGCCCTTGGAATTTTGAGCTTCCTTAATTTTTTTTTTTTTTTTTTTTTTTTTTTTTTATATATAGAATGGTCACTCACTCACTCACTGGACCTTGACGGCAACAGTTATTGTTGCATGTAATTATTATTGACATGAAGTACTCTAGTAAAAGAAGGGGAATCATATTTAGATCCCAGCAAAGATATAAATAGAACCGTTGATACATTAATTGATATATCTTGGAAGTCATTATATTAAAGTATTGCTATATTGTGTTTTAAAAAAATGATGAAAACTTTGCTTGTGCCAACCTTCACTCGTTCTAAAATAAAATATCATTACCGGGGGATTAGTAGACCAATTTCACATGAGAAATCTGAGTGCATCAGCACTACTGTCGCTAGCGGGTACGGGGAAAAATTAATAATAATACTATATGAGTACTTATGGTAATAATTAATTAATAAAGTAATTAAGCAGGTTCCATTCTTTTAGAGAATGCTGCGCAGTTTCCTATTTGTACTTTGCGAGCAAAAGAATCAATGGCGCAACTGGTTGCATTGTAGAATTGAATACTAACACCAATTCTAGCTTTTCTCTTTTCCAAGACATTGCTTTAGTGAATTACACAAATGCAGGCAAACCTCAAAGTGCACAAACCCCACTTTTGCAGTTTCTCATAACATTACGTTACTTTTGAGCTATAATAAATAACCCTTTGATCTTTCAATGTGAAGCCAGAGCAAGATTGATTTTGATCATAAAAAATCTTTAAAAAAAAGGATGAGAAACAATACTAAAACTGAAAAGCTAATACTACTATATAACTCCATACGAAGTTTCCCATTGTGTTGTATAAAAGAAATAAGTAAAGACAAACTATATAGTATAATACAATTCTAAGATTATTATCATGTTGTTTCTAAGGAATCGAAGGCCCGAAGCTCTTACAATCCACCAAGGATTTCTGATTCCCACCTTTGCAGAAGAAGAAAGCGTCAGGACACCGATACAAACAATTATCAACCAGGCTGACTTCGGCTGAACCCGGTTTGAGACCCAAAAATGGACCTGGAATTGGCCCGAACAAGTAGTTCCCACCCAGCAACAGCCTCTCAAAAGATGAAGTATTGCTGTTTCCAGGAATGGCATTGGCAGCTTTTAGTGCATAATGAGCTGGAATCATACCTGTGAACTTGTTATGCTCCAAAGACAGAGCTGAAAGCTTTGGCATCGAAGCCATGAAAGCTGGCAAGAAACCTCGGAGCTGGTTATAGCTCAAATCAAGAGCTATTATGTTACTGTTCAAACCCATGTTACCTGGTATTTGTAAGAAGGAGAAGTTGTTGTAAGAAAGAGTGAGTTGTTCTAGGGACGGATGGTCGAAAAGAACAGACAATATTGCTCCTGATAATATGTTGTGACTGAGATCCAGAACTTGCAAAAACCCCATTCTGCCGATGTTTTCTGGAATATTTCCGCCTAGTTTATTGTTCCGAATCGAGAGCTCGACGAGAGATTCCGGTAACGTCGCTGGGACTCCACCGGATATGTTGTTATCACTAGCATCGAGAAAGTAAAGGTTTTTTAACGAACCCAGATCGGGAAACTCACCAGAGATGTCGTTTTGCTGTATTTCAAGTCGTTTCAGGCGTGTCAGATTGTTAAAGCTTGAAGGAATGGGTCCATGGAGATGGTTGTTATCAAGGTAAAGTTCTTCGAGGTGAGAGAGGGAGCCAAGTGCGGCGGGTATTTCGCCGGAGAGCGAGTTTCCGGACAGGCAGAGTCGGCGCAAACGAGTTAAATTGGAAAGATAGTCAGGAATTGAACCGGAAAATGAGTTGTCTGAAATATCAAGAATCTGAAGATAAGGAAGATTCCATGACGTTGAGTTGAGTGAACCGGAGTAACCGACAGGGTCGATGGTGATCTCAGTGACTCGAGCCGAACCAGAGACGACTCTGTCGCACCTAAGGCCGCAAGTGAAATGGTCCGAGAAAATATTGTCGCATGGGTCGAAAGAGAAATCCCATGAACTCAAACAAGATCCGGAAGCAATGGAGTTTTGGTCCAACCCGTTTTTGAGATCTTTCAGTACTTGTATATCTGCTGGATATGTTCTTGAAGTTGCTGCAAACATTATCTTCGAAAATGTGATCATGAAAACAAGAGAACGTAGGCAGAGAATACAGAGTTTGGGCATTTTGTTTCCCCTGTTTCTGGTTTTCGATCCCTTTGTTTTTGGTTGTTTTAGTTTGGATCTGGGATTGAGAAATGGGAGATTATGAGAGTGTGAGGAAGTAGCAGGATGAAAGTAGAAAGCAGAGATTTTTAGATGGGAGAGAGATTGAAGAGATTTGATTTGTACGGTATACGGCTATTATAAATGGATTTGTTTAATTTAGAAAGTTTATATATGAAATGAATGATATTGTTTGGCTTTGACCATCTGCCAGATTCACAAGTAACGGTTGATGCTGACTATATCTCAGATTCAACATGCTATGTATAAAAAAAGGAAATTAGATAAAGAAAAATAATTTGTTTCGTGAATTTCATGTGACAATTGAATCTCAAGTTTGCATCTGTGACAATTGATGAACTAAATTTTCGAGGGTGACGTAGATGAATGCCCATGAGGACAAAAATATTATGATTTCAGTGCAAATTTGACTTCTGAAAGCCAAAAATAAGTTCCCAATTAGGGATAATGTATTTTTTTATTAAAGAAGAAATGTGTAGTATTTTTAGTTATTAGATTTTAAATATGACAATTACCACTTGAACTTGCTTCCAACATCATACTCGAAATTGTTATCATGAAAACAAGCGAACGTAGACAGAGAATAGAGAGTTTTGGCATTATGTTTCTTGTTTCTGCTTCCTCTTGTGTGTTGGTTGGGCTTGGGTGTGAATTCTGGATTTAGTTTAGATCTTGGATTGAAATTGAAATGTGAGCTTATGAGAAGTAGCAGGATAAAAGTAGAAAGCACAAATTTTAGATGGGAAGAGATTTGATTGTACGGTACGGCTATTATAATTGGATTGAATTTGTTTGATTAAATGTGTTTATATGCCAAATGCCACCACATAACAGTTGATGCTGACTATCTCATATATTCAAATTATAAATGAAAAAGAAATAGAAAGAAAAAAAAAGGTGAATTTCATGGGTCCTTATTGGGGCTCAACTAAAGTTGGGCCATTGGGTTGCTATAGAGGTGACCAGGTTTGGTTCTAATCAGTGTTTTCAAACTCGGATTGGATTGGTCGGTTGGATCGGTTCAATCGAGACCCAGAGGCCTATCCGGTCTGGAGAGTGGGGTTTTCCGGGAGAGTTTTGACCCGATCAATAACCGATTTGACTGGCGATTGACCCGGACCCGGACCGGATTGAACCGGATTTGTTTGGTTTTAATGGGGAAAAAATTTGGAAAAAATATTTGTTGTCGATGGGAGTCGAACTCTTAACCTATAATGAACAAAAAGCCTTGTTTTAACCACCAAACCAAAAACATTTCTATGATATATTTGCACCATATATAATATTTATATATAGAATATTAATAATATAATATATATTAAACATCTTATGACCCGACCGGTTGAATCGGGTGACCCGAGACCCGGTGGCCTCAACAGGCCAAGGGCCGGGCCGGGTATGAAAACATTGGTTCTAATCGAAGAATCGAACCGAAATCGTATCTTTAAAATCAGAATCAATCCGGAATCTTATAAGTTTTGTGGAGTTGGAATCGTCTGGTTTTTTCAATATTTTTTGAAAAAATATTTTAGTATTTTATGTTTAATATATATATATATAATAAAATGATAATAATGAAATAAATTCAATTAATATCAGTATATAATATATATGTTTAATACTTTTTTAATAAAAAAATTACATTTCAACATATTATGAGTTTTTATCATCAACTATTTTAATTTAATATATGTATTTAATTATAATATTACAATTATTATTTTTAGAAATTAAAAAATATAATATAACTAAACTAATCTAAATATTTAAGTATAAGAAAATAAAAATATACATATATAATAAAAATATTTTAACTTTTTTTCCTATATATATTAAAAAAAAAAGAGGTAAGATTCTGGTTTGGAACTGCGAATCGAACTGGAACCATATGAAACCGAAACCAAAATCGAACCTCTAACCCACAGTTCGACCTATTAAATACACATATTTTCTTAGCAGTGAAAACATTTTCCATTGATTTTGGAAAAGGAAAAAAAAAAGCACTTTCCATCGATGAAGCAGGCTAGAAAAAGAATTACCCTCGGCCACCAACGATAATTTGTTTGCCATCTACCAAAATATGTAAAATATATTTCCAACAACAAATTATTGTGACATAGGACGAAAAGTATCAAATTATCTAGACATACATCCAAAACCTAAACTAAATGAACGTGGGAAGCAAGGAAGGCGTAAAAACTTAAAAAGGACGTCTAAACACAAACTTTGCATCTTTAAGCCGAATTGCAATCTTATGCATGTTTCGTGACATAATCGTGCAATTCAGAATGTTTTTTTTTAACTTTTCTTCTCTCCATCCTTCTTCTCTCTAATTATTTCCTCTTTTCACCGACATATGCTTCCGGTGGCCACTAGGAGATGCTGAAAAAGTCAATTGGCATCTCGGCCATGCACGCTCAACTCATGAGCAGCGATCGTGTTGTGTTCTTTGATAGAACCAACTTCGGAATTTCAAACCTTTTATTGCCTAATTGGAGGTGCAGAAAGAATGTGGACAAAGTCGTAAATGAGGACTGTTCCGCCCACTATGAGGAATTTGATGGGTTGGCCAACAAGATCAGGCCACTATTTGTGGAAACCAACACATGGTGTTCTTCCAGCAGTGTCATGCCAAGCGGCAATCTCGTACAGACCGGGGGTGTAGACGAAGGGAAACTGGCGGCCAGAGTGCTGAGCCCATGTAGCAACAACAACAACAGTTGCGATTGGACTGAGATTCAGAATGCCTTGAAATTTGAAAGGTGGTATACCACCAACCATCTTTTGGCAGACGGAAGACAGATCATCGTTGGTGGGCGGGGGCAGTTCAACTATGAGTTTCTCCCCAATAATATGGCATCCACACCTTTCCATTTGGAGTTTTTAAAGGAAATATTTAATGTGCTCGAGGAGGACAACAATCTTTACCCATTCATTTTCTAGCATATTTTTAGCAGTGAAAACACTTTCCATTGATTTTGGAAAAAGAAAATAAAAAGCACTTTCCATTGATGAAGCAGGCTAGAAAAAGAATTACCCTCGGCCACTAACGATAATTTGTTTACCATCTACCAAAATATGTAAAATATATTTCCAACAACCCATAAGTGAAATTATTGTGACATAGGATGAGAAGTATCAAATTATCTAGAAATACGTCCAAAGCCTAAACTAAATGAACGTGGGAAGCAAGGAAGGCGTAAAAACTTAAAAACGACGCCTAAACACAAACTTTGCATCTTTAAGCTGAATTGCAATCTTATGCATGTTTCGTGCAATAATCGTGCAATTCAGAATGTTTTTTAACTTTTCTTCTCTCCATCCTTCTTCTCTCTAATTATTTCCTCTTTTCACCGACCTATGCTTCCGGTGGCCATTAGGAGATGCTGAAAAAGTCAATTGGCATCTTGGCCATGCACGCTCAACTCATGAGCAGCGATCGTGTTGTGTTCTTTGATAGAACCAACTTCGAAATTTCAAACCTTTTATTGCCTAATGGGAGGTGCAGAAAGAATGTGGACAAAGTCGTAAAAGAGGACTCTTCCGACCACTATGTGGAATTTGATGTGTTGGCCAACAAGATCAGGCCACTACTTGTGGAAACCAACACATGATGTTCTTCCAGCAGTGTCATGCCAAGCGGCAATCTCGTACAAACCGGGGGTGTAGACGAAGGGAAACTGGCAGCCAGAGTGTTGAGCCCATGCGGCAGCAGCAACAACAGCTGCGATTGGATTGAGATTCAGAATGCCTTGAAGGTTAAAAGGTGGTATATACCACCAACCATCTTTTGGCAGACGGAAGACAGATCATCGTTGGTGGGCGGGGGCAGTTCAACTATGAGTTTCTCCCCAATAATATGGCATCCACACCTTTCCATTTGGAGTTTTTAAAGGAAATATTTAATGTGCCTGAGGAGGACAACAATCTTTACCCCTTCATTTTCTAGCATATTTTTAGCAGTGAAAACACTTTCCATTGATTTTGGAAAAGGAAAATAAAAAGCACTTTCCATTGATGAAGCAGGCTAGAAAAAGAATTACCCTCGGCCACTAACAATAATTTGTTTGCCATCTACCAAAATATGTAAAATATATTTCCAACAACCCATAAGTGAAATTATTGTGACATAGGACGAGAAGTATCAAATTATCTAGAAATACGTCCAAAGCCTAAACTAAATGAACGTGGGAAGCAAGGAAGGCGTAAAAACTTAAAAAGGACGCCTAAGCACAAACTTTGCATCTTTAAGCCGAATTGCAATCTTATGCATGTTTCGTGCAATAATCGTGCAATTCAGAATGTTTTTGTAACTTTTATTCTCTCCATCCTTCTTCTCTCTAATTATTTCCTCTTTTCACCGACCTATGCTTTCGGTGGCCACTAGGGGATGCTGAAAAAGTCAATTGGCATCTCGGCCATGCACGCTTAACTCATGAGCAACAATCGTGTTGTGTTCTTTGATAGAACCAACTTCGGAATTTCAAACCTTTTATTGCCTAATGGGAGGTGCAGAAAGAATGTGGACAAAGTCGTAAAAGAGGACTGTTCCGCCAACAAGATCAGGCCACTATTTGTGGAAACCAACACATGGTGTTCTTCCAGCAGTGTCATGCCAAGCGGTAATCTCGTACAGACCGGGGGTGTAGATGAAGGTAAACCGGCGGCCAGAGTATTGAGCCCATGTAGCAGCAGCAACAACAGCTGCGATTGGACCATAGTTATCAGAACCGGACCGCCGGTCCGGCCATTTGAACCGATGAACCGGACATAGGAGCGGTCCGGTTCTACAATTAACCCAAACATGCAATTGACCCATTAAAAACCATGTTGAACCGCTGATTTTTTAATTGACCCGCTGAACCGTCCGGGTTTTATTGAACCGGACGGGTTTTGTAAAAACATTTAAAATGTCTTAAATGCCATTAATGAATTCATTTTATTGGAATAAAAAGCTTGGGTTTTATGTCATTTAGCAAAAAATATTACTTTTAATCATTATTTATAAATTAAACTCAAGAAACCCTAAAGGATCTAAACGGCTAAAACAATAGCAGAAGCCATTGTGGATCGCCTCTTCCCTCTTCTTCTATCTTTTCCATTTTTTTTATCTTAATCTCTCTTTATACCCATGACTTACTGAAGCTTTGTATTTCCAAATTTCAAGGTATTTTTGTATTTCCAAATTTGAAGGTATTTTAACTATTTTGTCTATTTATTTTTCATTTATTGAGTATGCTTAAAAAAAATTATACTTTTCAACGGATGCTAGAATCCATAATCTTTGATTTGCAGTTTAATCAATTGCATTTTAATTTGCACTTTTCATTATTTTGTCTATTTTAGTTTTTATGCTAGACTCCAACATGGTCTGAATCTTTTTCATATTAAATCTTTTTCTGGTTTTCTAAATGGTAGATGCTACTAATTAAAAATGTATAGGATGATAAAATAAGCAGCTAATGCCTAAAAACAAAGCTGAAAATTGCAGAGATATGCTATTACTATTTGATTTTAGGGATATGCTACAACTATTTTGGTTTTGCAAAATTCGCAGACCATAAAATGGCATTTTATTATATATAAAATAAATTATTAATTTAGTATAAATATTACTATTGACCCAACATTGACCCAATTGACCCGGTGGTTGAATCAGTGACCCATTGACCCGAGACTTAGAACGGTTCAATATCCGATCCGGTTCTGATAACTATGGATTGGAAATTTGAATGGCAGTGAAATTGAAATTGTAAAGTCTTATGGGACAGAGACATTGCATTCTGAAATGCTTTAGATCCTTGTAAAGATGGGTCTCATAAGACAGTTTTCTGACGGGTGAACTTTGACGGGATTTCTTATAGTTCTGATAACTCCACCTGGTTTAGAGAAGATAATATATCATGGAAATCCATATAAGGTTGACATGTCACATGTGTCCTTAGGAAATAGATTTAAATATAATATTAGAAATTTAATAAAATTAATATGAAATTGGGTAATTTTCAATATTTTAATTTGCTTATGGAGTCCAAAAATTCCATGGAAGGTGATCTAAACAATACCTCTATTTTTTATTGAAATTAAATTATTTATAAATTGTTTTTTTCTTTAAAACATAGCGATCGACAATATTTTTTGGGTAATAAAGGATACTGCATTCATTAAAATTTCTTTCTTTTTGTTGTTTTTGAATTTTAAGGGACAGGTGTCTGAAATAAAGCTGGCGGGACTCCCGTACTTGGAAGGGTTTGATAAGAGTAAGAAACAGAGCAATGATAAATAAATCCCGCTTCATCAAGAATTCAAGATGAAGCAAATTCAGAATACATGCCGGGGGGTCAAGGAAAGAAATAAAAGACTCCCTAATTTGTTTTGTTTTTTGTTTTTTGTTTTTTTGGGTAATAAGACTCCCTAAAATTGTTACACAAAAGATTGACCATCAACACAACCATTAGCTTCTCTGAAAGTATGCAATATCCTTGTCTCCTGAAAATCATTCAACGGACCCTGCAATCATCAATAAGTGGTAGAAAGCTTGTGTTACACATCAAGTTCCATCTCCAACTTGCTAATATTTGCAGATTTGGCAAGTAAGAGACCATCCTTTAAAGCCCAAATCTCAGTAGCATTCCCTAAGTACCGGGTTGAGCCAACAAACCATTTTTCAGTCTCATTTCTAATTAAGTAACCAGCTCCAGCTCTACCCATATATTGCCTAAAGCAGAACCATCGGTATTCAATTTAAACTTGGACTTTAACAAAGTTAGCAATAGGACATCTATCAACCACACCATTCAAAGCAAAAAACCTCAGCTGCTTTGGAGAGGATTAATCTAGGCAACGAGGCCTAAGGCTTAGGAGCATTAAACACCCAACTGTTTCTAAAATGCCAAATTTCCAAAATAATTACAACCATGGTAACAAACAACAGACATTCAATTTTGGATTAATAAGGCCAATTTCAAATTTTAACTGTTAATTTAGGTTTGGGACTACTTGCTTTCATTTGTTCGGGCTCTTTACTTGTGTTTATAACAAGTCCATTTTTCTGAGCAAAAAAAAGGGTCCATTTCATGCAAAAGCAAAATCGGACCTGTCAAATTTTATTGGCATTTGGGCTATTATATTCTCTAGTGACTTGGATTTTCTAGTGAGAGAAAGTGAAAATGGCAAAAGGAAAAATGGAGTAGAAAGGCCCATTAAATAGTGGAGAGTTCGGGCCCATTAAAACCCAAGAGAAGAACCCGTGTGTTGGCCCATGTAAGAATCCAATCTAAGTGTTGTTGTAGAAACTTCTTTCTAGTCCATGTATATTTTTTGTTTCATGCGATCTAGTGTCCCTGTACGTTAATATTTATGCGATTTGATCCCTTCAAAGTTTTAATTTTCTTGCAATCTGTTCCCTGCACCGTTTTTCTTCTTTCAATTGTAAACTCCCCCGTTCCTGCACAGTCCCTAAACCCTGTGTTTAACCTTATAGGAGTAACTTCCACCAAAAAGAAGAACCTTAATAGAGTAACCTAAATAAGCATATGCTAACCTTAATGTATTTCTGTCAAAAAAAAACCTTAATGTACGTTCTCTTCCGACGTGCCAACCATGCTCTTTAACCATTCTTAAATGAACGCTGGATGTCCCCATATTCAGACAATCCAAAAAGCAAGACTTTAATGGTTGATTGTTTCTAAAAAAACAAAAAAGAGAGAATAATTGTTCATTCCATACATTAATGCTTGGTATATAATATTAGCTTCATTTATGTTGTGTCTAAAAGTCCATTTTCTTCATTTATGCTTTTCTTTCCAAACATGCATGCCATGCATGTGATGTGGTCCTGGAATTGATATATATACACAATCCTTTATATAGACATTCCTTTTTGTTCTTGTTATTAATGGTGATAGTAAATCCTTTCTTGTTTTCAGTTTTCACATTGGGAGTACTCTTTGGTCGACTTACACAATTTGCATATAGATCAGCTATATATTTTTTTGAAAGGCAATAATATAGTATTTAATAGATAAGAAGCACATAGAAGTGCAAAGTTCAAGACCCAACAGCCAGGACAAGAAACCAAAGCAAAACAATAGAGAACGAAATGAAACTTCCATAGATTGGTTAACTAGAATTACAATACATCAATATTCTGTCTCTTTAATTTTCGTAATGTAATAATTTCATTTTTAATTGTTGCTTTTGTTAAAGGTATATATAGCTTCTTCGAATGCATTATCATTACTAATTATATATATATATATATATATATATATATGAACTAAAAATAAAACAAGTTTGAATCTGCATGAGCATGACATCGATGTGTTGATAGAAGTATTGCAGCTGCTAATTTGAATAAACAAGGGCAACGGAAAGCATTTAAAATAATTTAATTTTGATTATTGTTTAATTCGATTAAATAAATTCTTTTATTTTGCTGTCAAATTCTTTTTGTTTTATTTTGCTGGATAATAGTTTACACTTGGTTATTGCAAGGCATATGCAAGAGAAAGAAACAGCATTATGTTCTCCAAGGCCGCCATGAAGTCAAAGTTCCTACAATTTAGATCTTTTAGATCTAAAAAAGTAGCAACTTTTGGTTTGGGCTAAAAGAAGAGAATAAAAAGTCTCAGAATCATTCTTTTAGTTACGTACACCTATAACTATATAAGAAGGAATTTATACCTATCAGGCTATCACAAGTACATTCTCAATTTCTTCCAAGACATGAATGAAGCCTTCTTTTCTTTGAACACCAAAACTAAAACTAATCTCAATCTCGGGGAATTAACAGCATTTTAACTTGCACCGTAAATTTTCTTTCTAGCATTTCAATGCAATTCCTTATCTTTGTTCCTTTTGAAATGATTAAATTAAATTAAAGCTTAAACATATGGATCTGTACGTATCATTTTTAAAGATGAACATGGTAGTTGTATAAGAGCAGACCAGTTCAATTTCAACCCCCCTACTCAAAATAGTAAACTCTCACGCCAAAATTTGACCTTTTGGAGTGTAGCCATTTTGTGCATACAGATATATATAGTCAATTGCGGCTTATAATTATTATTTTACTTTGTAGGTACAGGGCCGGGGTTACTGTAAATATATATCCAGGACTGAAATTTTGATTGCTAATTAGCAAAATTCATACCCAAATGACCAAAGTAATGAATAACAATATTAATGATAGATTACTTTGAGTTTCTAATTACAATTCAAACAACCTTGAGATATAGGCAATATTAAACTTCAAACTTGAGACATCTCGATCATATAACCAAACCATAAGCCAAATTTCAAATTGCTTGAAATAACATTGAATTATAGTAGCAGGCCTATTCCTCCCTAATTTTATGACCAAGAAAACCATGGTTTTAACCACAAGAGTAAGGCTCATACGTGTCATGCATACGTGTGGGACTAGTCTTCCAAATGTGGTTCCTCCTAAGGGCCCTTTAATAGCTAAACCTTCTCTTCCCAAGTTAATGTCAACTATAAAGTCTTCTGTTGTTCTACCAAGTAAAATCTATACAATCAAATTTCAAAGTATTACAGAACATTTGTTCCAGATTTTCATTTACTTGGAAGAAAAGATCAAAAAGCTATGATTTCTACCGACTTCAGAAAGAAATTAGCTCCAAATGCAATTTTGTTGAAGTTGTGCAATGTATAACTTCACTATTCTATTATGCCTATAATAACATGAATAATGACTAGATTGTTGGTTCCTTAGAAATATAGTGTCCTCCTATCAAGGTAATTAAACTTTTTTTTTATCCAGGATTTGGCTTAAGCAAATACAAATAAGCACTTCACAAAACATGGCTTTCTAAGTGGATTTGATTAAGGGGGTATTCAATCACAAAGTATGGTTAAGAGACAATTTAATTAAAAGCATAGAGTTATTATTAAAGTATATCATTCGAATCCAAAAGGCCATGCCCATGCCCATGCATAAAACCAAAATGGCAATTGAATAAGTATGGCGATCGTATGCCTTAATAGAAGGAAATGGTTTGTCTAGGACTTTGTCCTCTCCCGATTATTAATTGAATACTAAAAAGAGGAGTTTCTTTCCCTTGAAATTTGTGGAAAGTGAGTATATATATGCCAAAGAAGAACAGAAATGTTTACATTTTAATTAGAGTAAGAGACTGATCGACAATAATTTGTGAGAGTAACAATTCAAATTTCCTAGTGGCAGTAGTAGAATTTGGCTGCTAGTTTAATTACCAACTTGCGTATTGATGTGCCCAATATCTTTGCAATGTTGACTGATTGCAAATTTTATTTTCATTCACATTTAGTGTGGGGAAAAAGAATTAACAGACATATATATGGAATTTTTGTCCGAATTTGGCAGCTAGTTTAATTACCATCGATGACTTTCATTTCTAATCATTCACACAATTTGATTTTAAAAAAATGTACTAATATCGATCCAACTTCAAACATCATATACTAACAATAAGCCGAATTCAAAGCTTGCAATTAATTAATAACAATCCAAAATGGGAGTAGCCAACAAAAAAGCCATGCTTCCACCCAAATTTTATAACAAAGAAAATCGTCGTTTTCACGAAAGAATAAGGCTTTCACGTGTGGGATTAGTCTTTCCATAGTTTATTCCTTCAATGTTCTTCTACTCTCCAAAGCACATGTATAAATAGCAGCAATCGGACAGCGTTATGCTTCACCCCACAATCCACATACAATACTACTTGAGCAAATAGTAGCCAATTAAGAGCAAATAATTCCCAATTCAAACATGTCGTCCCCAACGTTCATTTTCACAATCCTTCTCTTTCAACTCCTCCTTGCCTCCCAGCCATGTCATCGCACCTCACCTCCGCAGCCGGCGGCTCGTGGCAGGTTCTTCAAAAGAACATTGGCATCTCTGCCATGCACATGCAGCTCCTTAGGAATGATCGTATCGTCGTGTTTGACAGAACCGATTTTGGCCCATCGAACCTGTCATTGCCAAATGGGAATTGTGTCAACAATGATTGTACGGCTCATTCCGTTATGTACAACGTGTATGCCAACAAGTTCAGGCCTCTCACAGTCCAAAGCGACGTTTGGTGCTCTTCTGGAGCTATCATGCCAGACGGTAATTTGGTTCAAACCGGTGGTAATAAGCTTGGAGATCGTAGGATCAGGCTTATAAATCCATGCAACGACAACTGCGACTGGCAAGAGTTTCCAAATGCCTTGGCAGCTTCACGATGGTATGCCAGCAATCATATTTTGCCAGATGGCAGGCAGATTATTGTCGGTGGCCGCAATCAGTTTAACTACGAGTTTATCCCTAAGGATGTCGCTCCCAACACGTTCAGTTTGCCTTTCTTGTCGGAAACCAATGATGCTGGAGTGGAGAACAATCTGTATCCATTTACGTTCCTAAATGTTGATGGCAGCTTATTTATTTTCGCAAACAATCGAGCTATTTTGCTTGATTATGTGAACAACATTATCGTGAAGACATATCCGACAATCCCAGGTGGTGATCCTCGCAGCTATCCAAGCACTGGCTCGGCTGCCTTGCTTCCATTAAAGAACTTGAAAGCTGCAGCTATTCAAGCTGAAGTTTTGATTTGTGGGGGAGCTCCTAAAGGTTCTTATCAACAATCCTTGAAAAAGATCTTCGTTCCAGCCTTAAACACTTGCGCCAGGATCACAATAACCGACCCAAACCCCCAATGGGTTATGGAGACTATGCCAATGGCTAGAGTCATGAGTGACATGATAATACTTCCAACCGGCAATGTTTTGCTCATCAATGGTGCAGGCTCCGGAACAGCTGGGTGGGAACAAGGTCGGGACCCTGTTTTAAGTCCAGTCTTGTACCGACCCGATAACGCAATTGGGTCACGATTCGAGACACAAAACCTGACAACCATTCCTCGAATGTACCATTCCACAGCAACATTACTTGGTGATGGGAGAGTTTTAGTTGGAGGAAGCAATCCCCACGAGCTTTACAATTTTACAGGAGTTCTCTATCCTACTGAACTAAGCTTGGAGGCCTTCTCTCCAGATTATATGGATGCTTCATCTGACTACCTTCGACCCACAATCGTTGCTCCGGAGTCAATGTCTAGTATCAACTACAGGAATCTACTAACCATTCAGGTGACGATTCCAAAGACAGTTGTTGAAAACAAGATATCGGTAAATATGGTTTTTCCCAGTTTTACTACGCATTCCTTCGCAATGAGTCAAAGGTTGCTTGCTCTTGGAAATGACAAAGTGATGGCTATGGGGAACTCAAGGTATAACATTGATGTCACAACACCAAGTTCGGGGAACCTTGCTCCAAGCGGATTTTATCTTTTATATGTGGTTCATCAAGACATTCCCAGCAAGGCTATCTGGGTTAGATTGTTCTAAGAAAATGAAAAGATCAATTTAGATATCCAAAATAAATAACAATCTCTTTGGATATTGCTTGTAATTGAATGGAAGCAAATGAAGTAGCACATAACATAGCAAAGTCTAATTTTAATATGGGATATATAGGGATGATATATGGACGGGACACTTAACCATCTACAATTTGTAATCCAGATGTTAATCAAAAGAATTAGTACCACTTTTTCCCAGAAAAGAAAATTGATTTTATTTCAATCAAAATTCACCAGAAAGTCATAGAGAAGAAAATGAACCATGCATTACAAGAATTTCACTCAGTTTGCCAGTTAGCCGCTTTGACCCAGGTAGAGTTATCCCAACTATGGAACAGCCCATCCATCTTGAGCAGCCAGAAAACTTGGTCGTGACTCCCATCTTTGCGAGGCTGAAAAGCCTCAAAGGATGCAAAGAACCTGTCCCATAAGGCTAAACAGAAATAAGTGGTTTTTTCTTGAACCTTCCATTCATAAACCTCCCCTGCATTAATATTCTTCAAGCCGGGGTTTGTGTCGCAGTTAACTCGGATTGGCTGCGACTCATTCTTCGGAATCGCATTGATAACTTGAAGTGTTGCGATAGGCTTCTTCTCATCCTCTGGCCCTGCAGCTGCTTCTGCTGCTGCAGCACTTCTGACCATCAAAACTGATGCCAGAAACAGAACGAAATGGATCCCACGTACTCCCATGATGAAAATGCTTTGATGTAATGGCCGTGTTTGTTTTCAGTGACTTGTTTCTACTCACAATCACAGCCAGTCAGCCCTTAATTATATAGGTGAAACAAATTTAGATTCACGCCATAAAATTAGCAATTTGAATTGAATAAATTTATTATTATCGGTCGGTACCCTTACGTTACGGAACCTCAATTCAAAATTTATTTAAGAAAATGTAAAACGGTACATGCTACTTTAATTACCTACCTTTAAAGCAATGATATATATACTACAATAACAGTCCCTTAATTAATGGATTAGCTTTATATATCAGCCATAATGTTGTTGACCCTCCTTGATTATATATGTCCTCCAATATTATTGCTTGTTGCCTACTTTTGTCAATTCCAATTTCAAACAAGATTAATTGGATCCAGAAGAGAGATTGCTGGCTGCCCATTTTCAAAGACTTGACAAGGCCCAACCCAACTATTGCAATTTTTCCTCCATTCTGTTCAAAACTTAAGAAACAGGACTTAGGAAGGTTACCAAATTGCAATATTACTCACGACTTAGCAGTTTAAAGTGATAAAGTGAGAATAAAAAATTTCCATTGAAGAAAAAAAAAAAATTTTTCACAATCTACTTGTAATTTACATGATACTCCCACTAGAAATGATCATCTTTTTCCTGGGTTTTCAGTGGGAGAGCAATTGCAATTGCCCCATAGAGAACAAGTGTAAATGTGCAGCCAGCTTCTGACATATTGCATGGTGGGCCTTCCGAGTTCTAACATTTTCTTTTGGCGCCATTCAGATACTGATTCACACAAGTTTGGTTTATCTCAAAGATGAATGGCATTCCCCTTATCTGCAAAATCACCAATTACGCTCTGTCAAGCTTACTCTTCTCTAGACATTCGGTTGACATAGTCCAAGAATATACAAAGAACACAAGTTTACTGCATTCCTGGTATGCATCTTGGCTTGTCCAATTAAGTTTTACCAACTTACTGTAACGTAATTAGTACTAAAATCTTATTCATCACCATATATACTTATGAAAGGAATTATAAAGACAGCGCACCTCAATCAAACTACTGGAATTAAGG